>JAGFPH010000574.1:9552-26770 GCA_018207615.1 Philaenus spumarius
CAATTTTAAGCCTATTATGCAATGGACACACGCTTTAAAATATTAGTGATTATTACTTAGAAAGGTTCAAAAAATAAAAAATAAAGTAATTTCTACTCATTTCGACTATAAATATAAAAAATAAAAGGTCAGCTCCTATCATAGGAAATACGAAATTTGTGTAGCAGTGAACGTGTTATGCTTGAACTCTTGTAAAAAATAAAATAAGTATAATATGTAAAATCCAACGGTACATAACATTTAAAACATATTTTAGTCCTAATCTCTTTAAAGAAAAATACCTGACTATAATAATGAATAATATACACATTTTCCCTTCGCTGGGAGCTGGGGGGGGGGCGACCCCCTCTCCCGATAGGGATGGGTGCCCATGACTTCTGATTTTCTTATTATGTTTTTCGCTATTCCGACTATTGTTATAACTTACCGTCGTCAATAGTCACTTGTCGTATAAATTATTTATTATAAACACTTGCCTACAGAGTGTTGAATCCAAATAGAGTAATACTGAACACCTCATAAATTTTAACCACAATTACACTACAATAGACGAAACCTTAAAAATACTTCACCACTGCGAAAAGGGAAAATTATTGAACGCATTGGAACAACAATATGAGATATATAAAATGTTCAAAACCAAGCCACATACAATACTTAATGAGAAACTCGGGTTCGAGTCCAATGCTTTGTTTGACACAGTTCTATTGTCTGTTTACAGTTTAGTTGATAGCATGGGCAGACATTGTCCATGATATTGAAACGGAGATCTTACGCTAGTAGCCCGCATGAAAACATCAACTTCATAAAACTCATTTAAACTAGTTATTAGGAATATGTTTCCCTTGATATTGTTTTTTATTGATATGTCTATTTTCAAGAATAATTTGTATTAATGTTTTTTTTTTACATTTATTGTGATGGAAGAGCTGTTTCTTTATAGGAAAGTAAATGATTGAATATTGTACAGCAATAAGTTAACTGAATAGTAATATAAAAACTTTAGGAAAAATCAAAAACTTAAATTCAAAATTTGTTATCCAAATGAATTAAGAATTGAGAAAATTAAGCTATAACTTTAGTTTACAAAAAACATCAGAGCATTATTGGTGCTGTACTATCCATCATGACCTAAATTCTGATGTAAATTATAGTACCGATGTAATTATTTGGAGAGTACAGTATATTATTTTATTTGGGAGAGTATATTTGCTTTCAGAAAACAATTTTAACAATTTGTTAGAATCGAAATAGCACAGCAATATGAGCAATACACGTTGGAATAAAACTAATGCAATGTTAGTTTAAACTTCATAATGGGGTTTACTTAAACATGAGGTACGTTACTGAAATGAAGAAATTTGGATCTTGAATTAAACACTGAGACAAGGATATTCATAATTCAATGTGGTAGTGAATAGGAGCCGATGTAGTTAGGCCAGGTAGTAGCGGCAAGCCTCCATAAGGCCCATGCTATCAACTAAACTTTAAAAGGACAATAATAGAAGCAGAGATCAAATAAACATCCCCCACCATGTAAATTATAGCAATCTTAATGCACTTCGAAAGCATCAGTGCAGTGCGAGACAGTGGGCCCATCGAACATGTTATTTGTTATAAGTAAAGTTTTTATATTAATTTGTTATAAATGTTTGTGTGTAAACATGTTTAGTGATCTGTGACAACGCAGTTATTTCTCCAACAAATTTTAACGTAAAAATGGCTGAATAGCCGAAACGGCCTTCGTTTGAAGTTTATACAACAAGTGACTGTTGACGACGGTAAGCTGTAATTATATTCATTCTCATTTTTCCCACCTAACCGGGCTACTCGGCGTAAGCTACGGTCAAACACTTGCTTGCCATCTCCGTCTGAAGGCAGCTACCCATGGTGCGCTTGTATTGCTCGCTCACAGACGAACATGGATAGCCGCGCACCGCACCAAGGCTGTGGGTCCAAGATTCGAAGCCATTTTGTCATTCCACAATGCCGAGTGAACGTGCGGCTATACACACCCGTCACGTTACGTCACGTCAATTCTCGTCATTTTAGGTAAGGTGGCTAAACACACCCGTCACGTCACGGTACGGTATGCTCTGAGAGCATTCAGATATTTTCCAGCCGTGACGTGACGTGACGTGACGTGACGGGTGTGTATAGCATCACAAGAGAACGTACGAGTGTAACACCGGTGGAACCTTTTGCGGTGTTATTTAGTCACAATCAAGGTGCGGCTATACATACCCGTCACGTCATGTCACGTCCATTCCCGTCATTTTATGTAGGGTGGTTATATAAATCCATCACGTCACGTTGTGGCGACCTGAGATACGGGACTATATAATATGGTAAATGCACCCGATCTCAAGGAGCCACTCGGTGCCTTGTTGCCGCTAGGATTCACTGAATTCCTAGCCGCACATGATCCACACAGGATCGAGCCGATAGGCAAAAGGCAGTCAGTAAATTAACTATAGGTGAAAACGTGTTAAGAAACAGTGTCCATTTATAATTAATACAATTGTAATATTGGTCATTAATTATGCTTGGCTAATTAAACCACACGGGGCTACCGATATTCTGGGGGGGGGGGCCGTTTGGTGGTTAATTAGTGACCGAAATGTAGATTTGCCTAAAAAAATAAGGATATTCCCACGTGGCCTATTTAAGGCCGACCCTTGTGTAACTTTGGGGTAGGTTATCTGTTAGTAATAGTAATTTAGTTGATAGTTAGTTAAACATAGCCCCATCAAGGCTGGCTTCAAGTCCTGTGTGGAGTTTGCTAATCCAGAATTGCCCAGAAGTGATATGTCACCCTTCCAAAATCCACGTGGCCTATAACCGGTATTAGCCAGCGCGTTAGAACGACATGTCCAGGCGCAAAAAGTTGCGCGCGCACATCCGGCTTTCCGATCCGCTGGGTCACTACTTCACTGTGTGTCAACCATGGAGGAGGGCTCATCCTCGAGTTCCAACACCGACGAAGATTTTTTGATGCTAGTTCTTTTGGATGAAGAGAACCAAAGAAAAAGAACTGTAGGAACACATCCTATTAACAAAAGGAGGAAGGTAAGATTCACAACTGTTTAGCAGTACAGTAGTTAACTGCCTATGTCAATCAATGTCAATGCATTAAATATTTATTTGAAACTGGGTTTGTTAGGATCCTTTCACACGGGGAGCAGCAAGGCTCGTCCTCGCGAGTGGGAGCTTTTTCGCTCCTACCTCCAGATCTTTCACATGGGGAGTCTTTCGGCTCGGGTGCTCTTGCGTCATTCGATAAGTACTCGTGCTATGGCCATTTATCTTCTTTACCTTCGACGACAAAAACTCCAACATTTCAGAACGTATTGGATCGAATTGATGAAGTTGCAAAATCTACGTTGAGCACATGCAGACTTCCACCCAACTTTTTACAACTTCATTTCGGTCCTTGTAAATGTCGAGACTTTTATCCCAAAGAGCGGGTCGGTTGTAGACAGCACTGATTAATAGCTCCACATCGTAATCTGCCATGACGACTGAGTGTCTAGCGTCAACTGGCGAAGAGAGGGAGAGCAATTTTCACTCCTCTTGTGGACGCCCCCACTCTTCCTTTTGCATTTCGAGCAGGGGACGCGGCTTCCCGGCTCGAGGTGCAGGAGACGTGAGAGCTCGAGGTGCAGGAGACGTGAGGGCTCGAGGTGCAGGAGACGTGGCGGCTCCCGCTCTTCGTCTGGAAGCTCCAATGGACTCAATGCATTTTGGAGTTGAGAGCCTTCCTCTCTCTCGGGAGCGAGAGACGTGAAGCTCCCCGTATGAAAGAGTCCTTATGGTTTGTCTAAGGCTAATGGCTTTAATATCTGAGATATTCGGATTGTACGTATAAAAAAAAAAATAAACAGTGCTTGTTTAGTTTCCTTTTTCTGCGACACACTTTTTTCTAATAAAAGGCAGAAGTCTCTGAAGATATTAGGCTTAAATAGACCCTTCCATAATGAACAAAAAATGGACAGTGTTTATTTCGTTTCCTTTATCTACGACACACTTTTTGCCCCCTATGCCCTTGAGAAGACCTGCGCTATTTTTTAATAGGATCTCATCACCTTGTCATTTTACATTTCACAAGTACAATTACTGGTTGACCGTGCTTAACTTTTTCTTATTTTTGGTTACGGTTCTTTGTATTTTATAGTTGTAATGTATACAATTTTACAACAATAGCATTGAAACAACTATAAACATCGTTTCTTTTCGCCCGTTTCCCATTTAAGATCACTTTTCTGAACTTACAAACGTATTTTTTATGATTTTTTCTCTAATCAGTGTTCAGATTAATATAATTTTTGGATTAGCTGGACTGTACTGTAATTATAGTAGGCTATGTCTGGTTTGGAACCTATAACTTGTTTTTGTCTTTATGGTAACAACTGAATAATTTGAAATCATTTGAATACAGTCTAAAAATATTAAATGCAATTTATTTTTATTTAAATGAAAATTTAAGTACAATAAATTACATCAAAAGGTGATGTAATGTCAATTATTATTACATGGTGTAAGCCTACCATTATTTTATTATTAATCTGGAGATCTACCGGGAATATTGTCGTGCGGTTTGTTTTAAGTGTAAGAAAATGTTGTAATTAGTATAAAAAAAATTTAAAATGTTATTTTGATTTCATCCGTATATTTTTAAGGCCGCTTTTGTGTCTTTTGTTTGGTTTTAGGTTACAACCCTAATGATAAATATTTTTAGAGAACTAACTGGCCTATTTTCTTGCGGTTTGTTTTAAAAAGAAAGAAAATATTGTCATTTTAATCAAAAATTTGAAATTTCATTTTTAATTAATAGTTATATTTACAACTTACACTTTTTGGGATTTTTAGTTTTAGGTTACACCCCTATTAATACATATATCTTGACAATCATTTTGACCTAGGACATTTTTACTAATTTAACTGAAACAGCCAACATAGCTTTTTTACTTAGTATTACTATAAATTTACTGTAATTTTTTCGTTATTTTGTTGCTCTATTTAACTGAAACACACAGTTAGTTTCAGTTGTAGTGAACTGTCAACATATTTCCAAGTTGAACTATTGTTATAGAATTATTATTATTATCTTGACTTTATAAGCGAGCCTATATTACAATCTATATATATAAAAGCCAAATCCACTGACTCACTTATCACGATTTCTCAAAAACTACTGAATGGATTGGAACGAAATTTTGTATGTAGCTTCCGCTAGGACCATAAGTGCTCACTAAGAAAGGTTTTCAAAAAATTCGAAATTTTAGGGGAAGTTTGGGGGGAGTCAAAGTTACTAAATCACGATTTATCTAAAACTACTGAACGGATTGGAACGAAATTTGGTATGTAGCTTCCTCTAGGGCCATAAGTGATCGCTAAGAAAGGTTTTCAAAAAATTCGAAATTTTAGGGGAGGTTTGAGGGAGTCAAAGTTACTAAATCACGATTTCTCAAAAACTACTGAACGGATTGGAACGAAATTTGGTATGTAGCTTCCTCTAGGGACGGACGTAGGTGCTGATAAGAAAGGGTTTTAAAAAATTTGAAATCTTAGGGGGGTTTGGGAGGTCAAAGTTACTAAATCACGATTTCTCCAAAACTATTTCACGGATTGGAATGAAATTTGTATTGACATTGACTTATTTGCTGGAAACCACAGCGTTGACCAAGAACCGGAACGAAAACGCTTTTATTGTTACGTTAATGAAAGCATTGTGTAAGAAGTATTCCACAGTTCTGAAAGTGTTGATAAACTTTGTTTACTTTGTGAATCAGTATTCAAAAGTTATGTAAATACTGGTAAATGAATGACAACTAAAAACTTGTTTCGAGTAATGATTGTACAAGTTATCAGCAAGTGTATTGACATTGAATTATTTGCTGGAAACCACAATGTTGACCAAGAACCGGAACAAAATCATATTGTTACGTTAATGAAAGCATTGCGTAAGAAGTGTTCCACAGTTCGATTACCACCATGCAAAAATGTTTAATGAGTCAGTCATTACATAAAAGTAAAGTAAGAAGCCATTTAACTAAAGTAATAACATTTTTAGGACAGTAAATGTAAAACTAAGTTGCTGAGTTTTTTTACATTTTTTTCATTTTTCTAACAAATTATTTTTCTTTTTCCCATTAAATGTATTTGAATTTGCAATGAGTCTTTTTTTATTATTCGTAGTTGACCCAAGTTTCCTGAGGCTTTTTAAGGTTTTAGACTATGTAATAACTGCTGTCAATGTGTCAAGTAAAAAAGCAGTATACAAAATGAAGTATAGGGCCTACAGAATGAAAATTATATGTTTTGAAGGAAGACTACTCTGAGCAGAAATAGTGTTGTAATTAAGTATTTAATAATTAAGTAATAGTTAGTTACAATAGTTTTGGTTACAATGATAGGAAGCGGCCTGAGGAGCAGTGGGTTTCGCACACGTCATATGCAGCGGCGTCCTGACGCGACGAGTGGCGCTGCCGTGCTTAATTACTCTTGTCTTCAACCTGCCTTTCTGACCAGAGTTCACACTTCGTAAAAACATTTTATGACAAAATAAGCTAAATTCAAGTTCTTATTCGCAACTTTGTCGCTACAAAACTTCTCTAACTGAAAAATAAAAAACAAATCTCACAAACCAACTTTTTCATGTCACGATTTAAAAACCATATACAAGTTTTAACTTTAACTTGTAACATAAATTAGTAATAAATTATTTTACAACTTTAAATTGCACCATTACTGTTTAACACAAATGTTTTGTATGCATGAGAAGTTTCGTAATTTTAACTTCATCGTAAGTCGATCAAACGATAGTTTATTTGAAAAACGCGCGTTAAAATTTTCTGTGTAAATGCTGCATTTGGCTCTTCTGAATTAGACCACCTTGAGCTGCTGTAATGTTTGTTAGTGCCCATGGCCTATCTAGGTTTTATACTATGTAACCGTTGGTCCAAACATTCGGACATTCAACGATGTTTCCCTAATTTACGCGAAAAAACCCGAAGCGGAGAAAAGGAGGTCGCTCGACGGGACTCCTGGCAGTACACACCCGCCAGCAGGAGTGCCCATCCCCCCCAAAGCCTATGGCGCAAATCCCCCCCAAAACCTGTCTGTGGGTTCCCTCTCCCAAATAAAGTAGACATTTTATGCCACTTTAGCAAAAAAAAACCTTAATTACGCATAATTGTTTTTTTCTTTTCTTAAAAGTGTTATTTTATTCTCTGAAAACAACCCATTAGGTAACTTAAAGTTTACAGTTAAATCAAATAACTTATTAAAATTTTTCATAAAAATATGTTTATGGAAAAAAGCAGGCTCTACGTAATTTATAAAATAATACAAATACACGAATTCAGTAAGATTTATTAACAAAAACAACACATTACTACTTTTGAAAGTAGCAGAAGACAACATAATATTAAATAAGTTCTTTAACCTCTAATGCTTGGTGAAAAAGAAATCCTTGTTATTAGTGGTAATCGTATGTAATGTAACATGTTAAAGTATTAAACTAGCTATTCAAATTTAATAAAAAAGTAATATATAGTTGAAAAATACAAAAATAAATTTACATTCATTGATAATAATATTAAGAAAATGTTGTAAGAAAATAACAATAAAAAACTGCAATACATTTTTAAGACCAGTAGTAGGTACTTAACCGATTTGGAAGAATACAAAAACATAATACAAATAAATGATATTAATTTCATGCAACACAAAATTAAGTGAGAATAAAATTGTTTTAATATTATTTTGATAAAATTAGACTTTGATTGAAAAGTAGTTACAAAGTGTAAGTATTGGGGTAAACACGAATACCCTAAATTAAGATTTTTAAATAAATAACAAAACATAACTAATAATAATTAATAATATCAAATACATTTCAAAAGAACTTAATGGAATAAAACTAACAGGCCAGACGCGTTAGATGTAAAGGTAAGTTGCGATAATCGCGGGCGCCTGCTTTGCATTGTTCAAAATGGTCTTGTTATGAACGGGCGACTGGTAGAATAATCGCTTCAATAACAACAACAGTCTGACGGCAATCATCGCAGAGCTATGCTCGCACCAGTCGCTTCAATCACAACATACCTTAACCCGATAGCAAATGGAAGTCAAAACGGACGTACCAGGTCAAATTTCATCGAACAATATATCACCGAACGAAATCATGAGATGTCACAAAAAATTTCAAATGTGATCTTTCAAAATTTCAAATGGTCCAATCAATCAAAGGAAAACGAACACATATACGAAGAAGCAAGACAACACCCAAATAAAATAAAAACGAAAACCAACACTGAAATGGAGAGGAAAGAGAAAATACCCTTAGATCAACCATCCCAATATCACGGCTTACCATCTGAAGATGCACATACTTTTATAACCAGATAAGAAGTGGCTTACGGATGGACAGCCAAATCACAAATCAATCTATTAATTACATACCGTAACGTCGAAGACAACCAAATAATAGCACATGTAATACAGGGTTTAAGACCTGAAATTTGCGAACATATAATAATAACAATGGAGAATAGAACACTAGACCAAAGAATCTAGGGAAAATTGAACAACTTTTTTAAAAAAAAAACCTAAATCACCAAAAAATACTTAAGAATCACGGAAAACCACAATAGCACGGGAAATAGACAATTTTAAACCATTAAAACCATGACAGAGCAACTTACAGAAATTGTACACACATTAGGGTTAAATATACAACAGAAAGGTTATAAAACAAACACATTTCAAATAAACGGTACCAGAAACTGGCACATACTTTCTCACAAACATATTTAAATTATTAAACAGATTCACAGTGACTTCATTTTTGTAGGAGGGGTAGGAGATTTGATTTTAAACTAGGAGATTAACTAATAAATATTATTGTTATTATTAGCTAGAGATAAAACTATTCAATCGATTTCGAACAAATTTGCACCAATCATGTTAATTAGGCCTGTATAGATGCACGAAAAAGGTTTTGAAAAACAACCCCCTTTTTGGCCAAAAAACCTCTAAAAATCAGTTGTTATTATTATTAGCTATACAAGAATTTTTAGAAAGATACGGTTTTCTGCATGTGGTAGGGTACATTAAGGGCTGCAAATAAGCCAAATTTGATCAAAATCGTTAGAGCCGTTTTTTTTATAAAAAAAATAATACCCTAACTGATTTTTTGGGGGTTTTTTGGCCAAAAAGGGGGTTGTTTTTCAAAATTGTTAAACCCGATTTCGTGCATCTATACAGGCCTACTTGACATGTCTGGTGCAAATTTGTTTGAAATCGATCGAATAGTTTTCGCTCTAGCTTTGTATACGTACAGACGGACATTTTGTAAAAACCACTTTTTTGGACTCAAGGGTCAAAAAATTAATATAAGACCAACAATGCTCAAAACAATGTAGGACAAAACTACACAATATGTAAAATAAATAAATAATAATTCACCGAACAGATTTTTCTTCCGAAAATACAACTGCAATATATGTAAAATGGACAACCATACAAATGAAGAAAGTGATTTCCATCCAAAAAGAAACAAGCAATACATAAGTCAATAAAACTGTTTTATATTAAAAATTAGTTTAAAAAAAGTGAATAGTAATACTACTTTCAATGGATTTTTTTATGATTTGAACAGAAGTTTTTTTCTTTGATTAGACGACAAGACAAACTTGTTCACTTACTTCCGCTGATTTAAAAATTAAGAATTTGTTATCGTTTTAAAGCTAACTAAACGTTGTTTATAAAGATGTAAATTTGATATTGAAGTTAGAAAATATTCAACCTTTAACCCTATTTGAATTTAGACGAATATTTCTAATAATATGCAAATTATTTCTAACAATAACTTCTTCTACACTTTATTTATGTGTAGTGGGAAAGTTTTTTTACTATTTATTTCACGTCATTTTCAAAATCACCAATCTAAAGAGCATAAAATAAAGGTAATTCGGTATAGTAAATTTCATATTTGTATCGTTAAACTCATATTTGTTGGAAAGCACTTTTCATATAGAAACAAAAAATATACACTTTGTAAGACACTTGTTGATGATATATGCGCAAACGCAGTTTGGACGAAAGGCTGCATTTTTAATTCTAGCCGTGACGTCATCTGATGAAATGCGCTGAATCCGTCGAAAACTCGTCTTTCTGAGTAGCACCCCTTATCTATTTACACCGTTTTACACCATGGTTTTGGGACTGTTGTGAGGGGGAGGGCAGTTGTTTGCAGAATGACCTTGGCAGGCTCTCAATGCTGTAAATGTCTATAATATGTTTACACTTTGTTTACACCGCACACGGCACCCTCTATCGGCTCCCTCTATCGGCTCGTCTCTACACTGCACTACAAGCAGTAGTAGTCGAATTACCTGGCTGTCAATAAAACGGCACTTTCACACGAATAATTGGAGATTTTTAACACATAGAAACAACAGATTATCTCCTAATTTCTTGGGGGAATCGTCAAATCTTCATATTTTATATTGATTTTAATCAGGAACATATGAAAATTCCCCCCCAAACTGTGAAAAACACCCCAAAAATTGATTCCCCCCAAAAATTCTGATGGCGCAACTTGCGCCATCAAACCATGCTGTGGGCACCCCTGCCCGCCACGACACGTGACGGCACGGTATGCTCTCTAGAGCAATCAAATATTTTCCAGCCGTGACGTGACGTGACTGTATAACCACCTCCATTTGATTACACAGGGAGCATACTTCTGGACAGCATAGACAGGACGTGACGTGACGAGTGTGTATAGCCGCACCTATATGCAGGCCATGGCCTAGGGCGCACGATTGTAAGGGGCGCAGATCGCGGGGAAAACGAAAAATGTTGGTCTTCTAGTCGAGTGTGAGTAGCGAGCGTCCTGGCTGCACTGGCCTTGAAAGAGAGAGGGGGTGTTGAGGATGTTGTTATTTAGGGTAATTTTCCTGTTTAAAGTACCACAGATCAAACATGACCCAAACGAAGCTCAACGCTTTCGCTCTTCTTAGCACTGAAAATGACTTAACAAAAACATTGAATTTCACTAGCCAATTCAATCATTTGCCTGGTCCAAAGTGTACATGTTTTGATTATAATTAGTAAATACATAGACAGTGTTGTTTGTTTAGTAGTGTGTTTTATTTTCCAACATGCTTTCTTTTTAGTCAATATCTGCTTACTACAAATTACAAGTATTGCCTTTTCATACATTTTGGCATTTCAATCACTGTTATTGTGCGATTGATATACATTTTTTTCTTGGGAAATAGTTAAAAATGCGTTCAAAAGGGATAAAAATAAAACCGTGTTATAGGTAGTACCATTTAGGATGGCGCGTGGTTTGCGCAGAAGCAGTAATGCTCTTCTCCCTCCAACACCAGTCTTTGTCGTTTTGTAAGAAAAATACAGTCTGTGTCAAATCCATCGATTAGAGGGCCGCCGAGCAATTTTTAATATTGGACGCGCTTTCAATTACAAGCTTCTGCACAGTACTAGGATTATTTAAATAGGACAAATTTTATATATTTGTAATCTGCGTGATATGTTGCAACTAACAGTATAAATATCTTCCAGTTTAGTAAATGTTCGGAATTTATACAATAAGAAATACTTAGATTTTTTTAATCGGGTCATGAAAAAGTAGTAAAGCGTAAACTTTTTATATTTTTAGGGTAGAAAGAAACTTCCAGCGCCAAAGTTGTAGAAAATTAGTTGATCTACATATTTTATTTCAAACATTTTTCAGTCAGATGTTTGGTTTGTCCACAAATCGCTTGCAAATAAGTGCAACCAATATTATCAGGTAATAGCCTAATGTAAACATATTGTTTTTTTCTTTTTCTTATATCTATAGTTAATTTATAATAATTAACTGAATTGAAGAGCGGGACAGTTAATAATTTAATGTAATGTAAATATATTGTTTTTTTTTTTATATATCTGTACTAAATTCATAAGAAACTACTTGAAGAGTTGGACAGTAAATTATTTAATGTAATGTAAATAATATATTATTTTTCTATTTACTTATATCTATAGTAAATTTATAATAAACTACTTTATAAGTTATAAAATAGCCTTTAATTTTTAAAATCGTATTTTAAGCGTGTTTAGTACATGTTTTATTTAAAATGTCTCGATAACAGAAAGTAAATACTGTAAGCCGACATAACTAGGGTTGACTGTACAATGCTCCGCCTAAACTTAGGAGGGGAAGTGTGGTGGGATAGGTACTCTGTCTCACTCGCACTACCCGCCCTACGAGCCATTCTATATGATTTTATCTATAACAGCTCAAATAGCCTCCAGAGAAGCTCTAAAACAAGATATCCAGTTAAGATACAGTTAAATATGCAAACAAAATTCCACACCCCCCAGACCTCCGGAAGCCGGAGAGGGCGCAATTTAGAACTTTGGCATAGGGCGTAAATAGCTGTTAATCCGGGTCTGCCTGTATGCGGTTAAATAAAACAAAGTGATAAAAGGAAACCACACTGGTGGAAGACGGTGTGCAACAAGTGTCGGTCAATATATGTTTTTTGTCTTCTGCGCGTCGACATTAAATTATCCAGTTTTTGAAGTGAAAACTTCTTTAGGCGCACCGAGCGCTTTTTTGATGAGGTAAAATATACGAACTCCGATACGCGTCCGCTTTTGATTTCGTCGATGATTTTTTCTTCTTCGTTGTTTTACACGCGTACCTATATAAACCAGCAGTTTAATTTAACAGCTGTTTGCAAAAGAAGAAGAAATCGACGAAATAAAATATTCAGTGGTAGATTCGAAGGCTTAAACTCGATACCTGTATGGATTTAGTCACGTCACGGTCACGCTACCGTTGAAATGGAATTTGACTTCCTAATTTTGTAACTTGTGTTAAATTGGTTTACTTGGTGATACCTCTGAAATGGACATAGTGCTTTCTCAATTTTTTTAAATGTCTAAATTTACTAACGTGGATGCTATGGTAACGAATGTAAATGCATTAAAGAAGCGTGTATTGGTTCGTTATTGGCCTAACACAAAATAATGTTGTTAAACTTTGAATACAAATTATGTAATTAAATTACAAGTGAAAAAACATAGACCAAGACCGGGAGTTGAACGATGTCGTATACACGAGGTATTCAATCTGTTAATTCAATAATTGCAGTAAAACCGTACAAGTGAGATAACATCGACCAATATCTGGAGGTAACAGGGTAGCTCAGTTGGCCGAGCATCACGACGGAAACGTGAAGGTCCCGGGTTCAACTCCCGGTCTTGGTCTATGTTTTTTCACTTGTAAATTAATTAAATATCCCTTGCTGAGGAAGTGTGTAAGCGGAAAAAATTAAAATAAAATAGAAATTATGCGTTTAACTTAAATATTTAACAACAGATATTAAATTATAATAAGGTAAATCTTTCTCGAAGATTTTCAAGAAACCTGTGTTGTTTCAGTACAGAAGTGAAAACTTTCATGAATATAAATCGTTGGTTATTATTTTTATAGACTTTAGGTAATCATGTTTATGTTACTTTTAGATTTCAATTTTAAATGGGACAAGATAAAAATAATGATCAAATTTCGGATTAAACTAATATAACCAACAATTTATATTCGTGACAGTTTTCACTTCTGTCGGCAGTCCCACGACTGCTTTCTTTAATTGAAACTGTATCCTGCATCAATGTACTCTTCGTTTGGTTCCACGCGACGTACGCATCGTTTTTATTTTTATGGAATTCCATAGCGTTATCTTATTTTCATATAGATTTAAAAATTCAAAAATCAAAAAGATCATTCGTTCATAGTACTTAAACTAGAAAACTCCACTATAAGAGGGGGATACCCCGTATCCCGGTGGGCCAGCAAGCGTTCGCTCCGTCACAACTGGTGTAAGAAGCGGAGGCCTAGCGTCATTGACCGAGCGTAGCGAGGTCTCCGTTTTAGCTCGACCTTTTGGCATTTTGTCTGTGTGTCTGTCTGTCTCACGATTACGGCCAAACGCCTTGACCGATTGTCATGATTTTTTGCATGGATGTTTCTTATTCCTACGCCGAGCGATGTATATATACGGTTATTTCTATTTTTCATTTTTAACCCCTTAAATAAAATAAAAATGGCGGCCGCACCGTTTCTCTCAGTGTAAGCTTTTTTCCAAAGCCAGTTTGTGGCTTAACCGTAAGTCGAACTGAAAACCTAATAACATTTTTTACGAGTAGCAAATTTTATGTTCTACAAAATCGTTTTCTTATTTTTTTTCCTTATCTCTAACGGTAAGCTTACAAAATGGCTGCAAACTTCAAATTTGTTAAAAATCGTCCAAGTGTTTGTATTTCAACGAGGTTTTTATGAGTTTATTCTTTAGATATCTTCATAAAACCTTATAATTTTATGGAGAGGGAGAGAGAGAGCGCTACCTGCTGTCTTGCTATATCAGTGTGGCCGCTGTGACTGTGAGTTGTGGAGGGGGTGTCGAGATAAGGAGCTCGATTGGCGTTGCGTCGCATTTACTGAGTTGTAGTCCTTTACCAACTACATTCTCTTATTCATTTTGTTTCTTTGTTGCACCACACAGTATTTAGAGTCGAACTGATACAAAAAATCGTAAAAAACTATACAAAAACCTTACAAAACAAAAAATCCTAAAAACATATTTAAAAAATGGGGATATAAAAGTACCTCCCCGAGAGACATTTTATGTCCAGTGTAATGGATGGAAACAGTGCAAAAACTAATAAATTGCTAAATATTTTTCACTGGCTAAACCTTCTTCTTACTTCCTTACTGGCACACTATTATTAACCTAAGCTCAAAATCACATTTGTTATTTCAACGAGCGAGGTCTACTGTTCACAGAACTGCTATAGCCTGTCTCAACTTAAGTTGAGGCAATGAATACATATACTATTAGTAATGAATGTAATGCATTAGTTGAATTAATAATGCCAATTCAACTAAGAAAGTTTATAATGCTAGTACAGATCAAAGTTGGCCAAATGTAATCAAATTTGGCATCAAAATTATCAGGAAAATATCATGAAACGAAATATGATATCGTTTTTTCATTTTGACTTAAGACATACTGAATTGCAATTTTATACTAGAGTGTCCTACAGGTTCACTCAGGCGGCATTAATAAGGGTCAGTTTTATGACGGTTGAGACCGACCCTAATTACCCACCCTCCTTGCCTCAACTTAAGTTGAGACGGGCTATAGTACTAGTCCAAGAATGTTGAAGTACGCGTTAAATGTCGTTGTTTAATCGCTACAGGGAGATTTACTTAGATTTATTTAGTTTGTAAAGACCAACAAGTAACATTTTAAAGTATAAAGTTGCGCGCACGCTGCACCGATCGGCACGGGGACCGGGATTTTTATAAAAGTCAATTGCATAATTCTTTATGGAGGTGCACGTACTAGGTACGACCGGCCATAAACGGACGATTCACCACTTTCGCATTTTTGAAAAAAGTTGGAGTGAAAGAACTTTTGGTCAATCCGCGGCGTGCCGTGCCGCTCGGTGTAAAGCTAGCCCCACCGGAACGACCGGTACAACCGACCGGAACCGAACTATTCACCATTTGAGTTTTGATTACTGTGGTGACAAGATGGATGTAGGAGTACTTATTTCTTTGGTACAAAACTATCCAGAGCTATATAATATGAGGCATCCGGACTGTTTTAATAACTCAAGACCTCGTTTGAGTTAATTTAAATTTAATAACTCTCGTGTTAATATTGTGAGACCAAAATCAACGTTTCTTTTCTTGCTTTTACTCTTCTTCCACAATCTCTCTCGACGAGACTGAGTACACAAATGGGTTCCTCTTCTTGCCAGTCACATGGTAGCCAGGGCTATAGAATACAAGGGCTAGACCAGTCCGCCAAGGAAAGCGTTCCCGTCACTGACTCTATGGTGACGTCACGGTGGTAAGGCCTGCTCCATTCCCACCGCTTCTCATAAGTATTCTCTGCTACAGTAATTAATTGCAATTTCTTAGCAAAACTGTAAAATTTGTATGATGCGTTCTTCTTTAGTTTTAGCATTGATACTACACAATGTAATAAGTAGACTGTAAACAATTAGTCTAAAGATGTAAGACGAAGACAGGGTTACAATAAAACTAATTCGTAGGTAACTAACCGATGTAGTGTTATTATTATTATTATGTCAGCATACTTTTAATTT
The DNA here is from genome assembly GCA_018207615.1 of Philaenus spumarius. Classification (NCBI taxonomy): domain Eukaryota; kingdom Metazoa; phylum Arthropoda; class Insecta; order Hemiptera; family Aphrophoridae; genus Philaenus; species Philaenus spumarius. The sequence goes on from JAGFPH010000574.1 coordinate 25,753, forward strand.
GATTCTCTGAAACATTTCTGAAAACTAAATACGAAATTGAACAAAATGTGCCACATTATTGAAAATAATTGTATTTATTACAATAAACCACCAAAACTTGAATGTCATACTGCAGTTTAATAAAACGTGTATAATAGCCTACTTATAAAATAAAACACATACAAGTTATAAATAGTTACACATAATGAGTAGCTTATATGCAGATATGCTCATGAAATAATAATTACTGCTGACATAAAATATAAAAATAAAAAATAAAACTGCTTTATAGAAATTTTCATTTCCTAGGCCTTAGTTAATTTAATAGTTGAATTTAAACAATTGAACTATTTAAATTTAAATTGACACTGTGCAATTTAATTTAGTCTAGAAGTTTAACTTAAAATTATGTTTTATTTTTTATTTTTGTCAACAATAATTTTATTACTCTAGGTTTAAATTTGATTATAATTATTTGTATATTATATATTTATTTATATCTAATTATTCTGACAATTTTAAGTGCATTTTGCTAGTGAAGATTTTTTTTAACATTTTAACTTAAAGCTGCAGAAGAAATTACTTGAGGACCTTGGTAACTTTTTAACATAAAGTAATCTTGCTTGCAACTCTTACACTAAATAAATAATATTGTTTTATGTTTTTTTTAATTTGAAGCTGATTACTTAAAATTTGTTGTTTTTAAATTTTGAGTTATCAATAATTACCGGTACTCTAAGTTTAAATCTTATTATTATTTATATATTATATATTTATATCTCATCGTCCTGAAAATTCTTGTTTTAATGTATTTTGTTAGTAAAGGTGTTTCTTGGAATATTCAAGTAATGCTGCAGACAATATTACTTGATAATCTTGGTAACATTTCATAAAGTAATCTCGTCTGCAACGTAAAATTAAATAAATAAATACCTTGCTAAACATATAATTTAGGTGATTGTGTGTATTGTATAATTTTTTAAAGAAATTCATGGAATGCCTCTTCGAGAAAATTAGCATTGAATTTGAGTCAAAAGGC
>JAGFPH010000574.1:26780-40445 GCA_018207615.1 Philaenus spumarius
TTTAAACACTTGTACTGAACAAAATAATTACTTAATATTCACCAACCTTGGCAAACATATAATTTAGGTGATTGTGTGTATTGCATAAATTTTAAAGAATTATCGTCTGCAATGTTAGGCCTATATCAAATAACACGTGAGAGTTAAGGCGAACCGTGCTTACGCGGCGTGTCATGGTACCAGAGTGACGTCACATAGGAGGGCGAGAGGATGGTTGGGACAGTCGGCGAGCGTCAACATCAAAGGAGTGGACCAGCCCTTGTATTATATAGCCCTGCATGGTAGCACCTCATAAAATATGTCCGATCCATCTTCATCGGTTGTACTGCTCGGTGCAGTGTGCCACAAACTATAGAATTAGGCCTACACAGATAAAGATGTTTTCAATAGGTATAATAATATAATGTTTTCAATGTATAATAAATGTTGAAAACCATTTGTTGTACGAATAATAAGTAATATTATTGAATTGTAATACATTAAAAATTTAGGTTGTGGCTAATCTTGTTTGTTTCCGAACTTTTTACTGGGGTCTAATTCTTCGGTAATATGTGGGCCATATTTTAAGGTATTTAGTTAATTTATAGGATAACATAGCACTTTAGCTAGGTAATATTTCTAGTGATTTTACCAGAAAGCAAAGTCTTGCTCTTTAATTCACACAATAATTAAATTAGAATCAGATAAATTTGTAAGTTTGTTTCTAAACAAAGCGCTGATCTACGGACGAACCCAGCGTACAGTGGCTGGCTGGCTGCTGTGCGCTCGGTTAGACGGTCGGACCCCGAGCATGGGCGTACATTTGGCAACACTGTTGAGCGTACATCGACGGTGGCGCGCACTGAGAATGAGCGTACAAATTGACGTTTTAAAGCGCACCCATTTTTAACATGTCAGTGAGTGGTCTGTAGTAATTCTATAGTCTGTGAGTGTGCGCACCTCCTTAAAACTGTTGCTTTCGACGTGCCGGTCGGCGCAGTGTGTTGTAGCTTAAGCATACACTCCGGAAAAATTCGGAAGATGCTGAAAAAGTTCACCATTTTGAAAAATACGTAACGCATGTTTGTAACAAGTTTTAGCAGTGTTTATGTTTATCTTTAACATCTTTACTTTATGCCGATTGGGCTAATGAAGGCGGGGAATATTGGAATCAAATTGTATTCCCAATCCGACCCTGCCCTGCCCGGACATGATGTAGTTAGTTACTGAGCGAGGTTAACCGGTGTCCACTTACTTCACGCGCAACGAGAATAAAAAGTGGCATAAAAATTAACAACAATAAGTCTAGTGTGTTGTGCTGAGAATAACTAATATAATAAAACATGAACGCAGTCGGTCCTTTGTTCATCTTTTCATCGATCTCTCTCGGCTGAAGGTCAAAAACATATCCTTTCGTTGAATAGAACGAACACAAACATTATGATGAGAGAACGACGACTCGCTTCCGGTTCAGCAAGCCTATTCATTTGCCATTTAAACTCACATAACTTTACGTTACCAAACAAAAAACAAACGCGTCTTCCGGCAGATTTTGATAAAACAATAAAACAACGTGCTTTATGTAATACGGGTAATAAAGGAAAATATTTTAGTTAATTTGTTATTTTCCTTAGTGTGACTCAGTGGGCATGGATGTGTAGGCCTACATAATTAAACAGACATCATTCCATCATTAATACATAATTGCTAATTGGCTATCTTTCTTCGTAAAACCAATGAATACAGAACTTATAAGAAGCGCAACGCCCATGTTAAAGATTCAGCCTAGGTTTATTTGAATCTGGTAAGCTTAGCGCGGCAACCGCTAGGGAGCGCTACTGTCGTCGGTACGGCAAGTGCGGGTGAGACAGAGAATAAGCCAACCATTCTCTGTCTCACTCACACCTGGCGCGGAGGATTGATGAGTCACAGACGGGTGGACATTTTCAGCCAGCGCTGCCTAACGGCTGCCGCGCTAAGCTCGATTTGGCGGCAACCAACCGGGCTGACTAGAATAAGGCCCGTATTAGACTAGGTCACCAGGCGACGTCACCGGTGGCGTCACCGGTGATCTGACTAGTTGCTGGGCACTAGTTCTTACGGTGCTTATTACATTAGGGTCACCGGTGGCGTCACCAGCGTTTGGTTACTGACCGGTGACTCTGCCCCGTGACCAGACGAGTAACCACTGGTGACCAAGAATTATCGCTGGGTATTGAATCAAATGGCACCTATTACACACAGTCACCGCTGTTGCGTCACCACTATATTTTTGTGTTCTGCGCTGCGAGTTCAGTTTGTTTGATGCAAGTGTAGTGAGCGGCCGTAATGTCGGAAAAATATGAAGAAATGCTGCTTCTTGCACTATGGTTAAGGAAAAGGAGGAGACGGGCAAGGAATACTCACGTGCCTCCGATATTATCACTCAGAGAAACAAAAGGATTATTTTATACCCTTTTTGACGAACTTTGTGCTGACGAAAACAAGTTTTTCAATTACGTCACTCTGGTACCATGACAAGCCGTGTTAGCACGGTTCGCCTTAGCTCTCACGTGTTATTTGATATAACGTTGCAGATGATAATTCTTAAAAAAATTATGCAATACACACAACCACCTAAATTATATTTGGTTAATATTGAGTAATTATTTTGTTCAGTACAAGTGTTTAAAGAAAGTATTTAATTCCGCGAGATTTTCGCATTTTGGTGCACATTTAAGGCAAATTTTCTCGAAGAGGCCTTCCATGAATTTCTTTAAAAAGTTATACAATACCTAAATTATATATTTAGCAAGTTTGGTGAATATTGAGCAATTATTTTCCTCAGTACACGTTTTTAAAGAAGGTATATAATTCCGCGAGATTTTCGCCTTTTGACGCATATTCAATGCAAATTTTCTCGAAGAGGCATTCCATGAATTTCTTTAAAAAATTATACAATACACACAATTACCTAAATTATATGTTTAGCAAGGTATTTATTTATTTAATGTTACGTTGCAGACGAGATTACTTTATGGAATGTGACTAAGATTATCAAGTTGGCTAATATTGTCTGCAAGGTTACTTGAATATTCCAAGAAACACCTTTACTAACAAAGTACATTAAAACAAACATTTTCAGAATGATGAGATATAAATAAATAAATGTATAATATATAAATAATAATAAGATTTAAACTTAGAGTACCGGTAATTATTGATAATTCAAAATTTAAAAACAACAAATTTTAAGTAATCAGCTTCAAATTAAAATAAACATTAAAAAATATTATTTATTTAATGTAAGAGTTGCAAGTCAGATTACTTTATGTTAAAAAGTTACCAAGATCCTCAAGTAATTTCTTCTGCAGCTTTAAAGTTAAAATGTTTAAAAAAAATCTTTACTAGCAAAATGCACTTAAAATTGTCAGAATAATTAGATATAAATAAATATATAATATACAAATAATTATAATCAAATTTAAACCTAGAGTAATAAAATTATTGATGACAAAAATAAAACATAATTTTAAGTTAAACTTCTAGACTAAATTAAATTGCTCAGTATCAATTTAAATTTAAATAGTTCAATTGTTTATATTCAACTATTAAATTATCTATTCCTTAAGGCCTAGGAAAGAAAAATGTCTATAAAGCAGTTTTTTTTAAATATTTTTTTTCAGCAGTAATTATTATGACATGTGCATATCTGCATATATAAGCTACTCATTATGTGTAAGTATTTATAATTTTTATGTGTTTTATTTTATAAGTATTACACATGTTTTATTAAACTGCAGTATGGCATTCAAGTTTTGGTGGTTTATTATAATAAATACAAATATTTTCAATAATGTGGCACATTTTGTTCAATTTCATATTTAGTTTTCAGAAATGTTTCAGAGAATCAAATTAAAAGTATGCTAACATTAGTACACTACCTCAGTTTAATGTGTAGGCACTGGAGTGGGGGAACTTTGGGGGTTGGCCTCGCTCCTGGTGACTTTACCGGTGTCGCAGCTGGCTGCCCGTACGGTAACCGGTGACGCCACCGGTGACGTCGCCTGGTGACTTAGTCTAATACGAGCCTAAGGTATGTATTCTAATTCAGAAAAATATTCTTTTAAGTTGTAAAAACAAAAAATAGCCACGACGAAATTACCATTGTGTTTTTAAAGACAAAATTAATTTTTACCTTTAGCGATATTACGCGTTATACGTGACTTTTGGAGGGTGAGTTTGGCTAGTATAAATAATAAATAAAGTTAGTTACGCCTGTAATAAATTATTCAGCTAATATTCTAAAATTTATGTTTTTCATGCACTATAGTAAAAAAAAACATAAAAGGTGTTTCATAACAGTGACTAAAAACCATAAAGTTAAGAATACTTGAAAAATAATATTAGTTCTTTAAAAAAAAAACAGATCGCGACAAAAATTCATTCAATTCATACAAGAACTATGAGAAATCATTATAATTGGAGTGTACATAAAATGTTTATCAATAATTACCAAACAATTATTTGTTTGGTGTTGGTGAAAAGTCTGTCTTTCTCTTGTTTACGTTATTGCATGTGCTTTCTTCAGTAGATTTCGCGGGTTTGAAAATTTGTATAATGAGTTGGCAAAATTTAGCACCCCCCCCCCCCCCCCGATATGTTTTAGTGCCCTTTACAATTATTCTGTTTCAATTTATGGTACTACTATAATAGTGAATAATATCTTACGAGAAATAAAATGTACTTATTATTTTATATTTTAGGCTGAAGCATATCTTTACCATAAACGTATTTAAATCAATATTCAAAGTGAAACTCAGGTTTCTGTCGCAGTATATGAGAATAGTAGCCGACATTAAAATTAATTTCATCTTAACTTTATTTTTTCTTTTAATCTTCTCCAGTTATTAATTTTCGAAACTCGCGAGCCAATCAAAGCCCAGATTGCTAGATATATAATTTCAACTAGCTGGCCCGACCCGGCTTTGCACGGATAGACAAATCAAAGTTAAATGTATATTAACAAAAAATATATTATATCAATAAATATATTACACTATGTACCGGTATTTCTTATGGGGATTTTTAGTAATGATCCTCCCAAACCTCCCCTAAAATTTCGATTTTTTTTTTAAACCCTTTCTTAGCGAGCACCTAGGGCCCTAGAGGAAACTACATACCAAATTTCATTCCAATCCGTTCGATGGTTTTTTGTAGTAACTTTAACCCCCAAACCTCCCCTAAAATTTCGAATTTTTTGAAAAACTTTCTTAGCGAGCACCTATGGCCCTAGGGGAAGCTACATACCAAATTTCGTTCCATTTCGTTCAGTAGTTTTAGATAAATCGTGATTTAGTAACTTTGACTCCCCCCAAACTTCCCCTAAAATTTCGAATTTTTTGAAAACCTTTCTTACTGAGCACTTATGGTCCTAGCGGAAGCTACATACCAAATTTCGTTCCAATCCATTCAGTAGTTTTTGAGAAATCGTGATAAGTGAGTCAGTGGATTTGGCTTTTTATATATAGATTGTAATATAGGCTCGCTTATAAAGTCAAGATAATAATAATAATTCTATAACAATAGTTCAACTTGGAAATATGTTGACAGTTCACTACAACTGAAACTAACTGTGTGTTTCAGTTAAATAGAGCAACAAAATAACGAAAACATTACAGTAAATTTATAGTAATACTAAGTAAAAAAGCTATGTTGGCTGTTTCAGTTAAATTAGTAAAAATGTCCTAGGTCAAAATGATTGTCAAGATATATGTATTAATATTAGTGTAACCTAAAACTAAAAAATCCCAAAAAGTGTAAGTTGTAAATATAACTATTAATTAAAAATGAAATTTCAAATTTTTGATTAAAATGACAATAATTTTTTAATAACTTTGATCCCCCCAAACCCCCCCTAAAATTTCGAAATTTTTCATACCCTTTCTTAGTGAGCACCTATGGCCCTAGGGGAAGCTACATACCAAATTTCATTCCAATCCGTTCGATGGTTTTAGAGAAATCGTGATTTTGTAACTTTGACCCCCCAACCCCCCCCCAAACCCCCCTAAAATTTCGAATTTTTGGAACTCCTTTCTTAGTGCGCGTCTAGAGCCTATAAAGAGTATTAGTGCCAAATTTCATGTTTGTAAGCCTCGTGGTTTTGGAGAAACTGTGGTGAGTCAATGAGTCATTGGTATTTGGCTTTTATAAGTATAGATTAGATTACATGGAAATAGACAATCACCGCTGTAACTTCTCTCAATATAATAATATGTAATCAGTCAAGACAAGAAACCGCACCCCTCCCTTTTTAGCGCATGCGCGCTGTACGTCAACGAGAGCCTTCCTGTTTAGAAAGTCTAAACTCCGAACCTTCGTATTCGATTCATATTGCATTGCAGACCGTATTCGCCCGTAGAAGTGAACCAGTTAACCAGTCATGGATTGCAAGCTCATCGTGTTGGTTTTCGCAGCTCTGGCATTGTCCGTAAGTAGGCCTATAGGCATCATTCAACAATGTTTTCTATACAATTTTGCTTTGATTCAAAATAGTTTTGTAATGTCCAACCGAAAGTATTTTACGATTCTAAGCCGCTTTGTTTTTAAGAGCCAGATTTTCTTTGTCGCAATCTTAATGTTCCAGTCACAATATACTTCCAATCGGGTACTTATGCATTAACTCGACCAAGGAGGAATTTTCTAATCACGGCCGTCGGCCGAGTTGTTAGGCCTACCTTAAAAAAAAATAACCTAAACTAACCATACATATAATTTTAAGCCTAAATGTACTTCAAGACACGTACATTGTAGGCCCAACTGTTGAATGCTGGCAAACATAGACCTTACGTAGAACTTTTTTTTAAATTTTCATCGATTGAAAATACTTCGATACCTTGAATACATTTGGGCCATAGTTATAGGCTACACATCGGATTGATTCGATGTATCGAATCGTGAATATCGATGTATATCGAATATCCCTAGTTTGTAGTTTAAGTACGGTAAACATTAAGTATTTATGTATTATAGAAGTTTATAAAGTGAAAACTTTTCGTTTCCGATTTTGTTAGGGTTGCCATAATTCCTTGAACCGAAATGCGGACAAACCTTAAGATGACAACCCACAGAAGGCCCGGGATAATGCATAGTTAAAAAGGTCAAGTTTAGGCTACGCATTTTGGTAAAGTTACAGTACGCCTCCTAGGGAGGTGCCAACCTATGGGCAAGTAAATGCTCTAGAATGTAATAAATAGACTACTGTTTAATTATAGGCCTACTGTATTATTGAACTTGTTAAATCAATGTATAAACAGTATACATAATTTTACTAAATTTAATGGAAGAAATTTAAAAAAATACCTTAATAATAAACTAATCTCACTGGTGCTAAATAGCCTATATGTGAATTCATTATAATTAATTATTATTGTTTAGAAGAAAAAAAATGGAAATTGTCTTCTTTAGCTTTCAAATTACAGAGCGAACAGTTGTGATTTATCCCCTCCACCCAAGGCCTGCCGTTCAAATACAGCAGTTCTGCTCTACATTTAATTACATTACGTACTATCCAAACATCATTATCTAGATAAGAGTTGTTATTTATATTTAAAGATTTGTAAATAGTGTGAGACGTAGACCTAGCACGAGCCTGAATATTTTCTTGTTTATGTCGGAGTATTATCGCTTCCACTAATCCAAACATTTGACATTTCCATTCTTTTGTCCCATTGAGACCCTGGGTAAAAGATACAGAGTACGTATTCGCCATTATGTTCCATTCTTTATACCAAAACAAATTGGCGTTTATTATTTCCCTAGCAAACAAATTAGGCAGCCTATCGCAAGGCAACTTTAATACTTTTAAAATATACTTTATATGCAGGCTCAAAGTAAAACAAAACAACCTATCCAAATTGAACTCCAAATACAAAACATAATTGGGTGTATTTTCGGGCAACTGAAAAAGACGTTTGACAAAGAACTTTAAAAACTGCTCCACGCGTTCATATTGTCTATAGCCCCATACTTGAGCTGCGTAACAAATGATCGCTCTCTGTACCGCGTTAAAGCACGACCATTTCGCTTTCAAAGGAATACGTTTGTTCACCACTAAGCTACTCCACGTTCCGCAAACTGTCGCTTTAGCAGCCGTCAATTTCCGGGAGAGATGCGTCTGCAAAGAGAGTGTTGGAGTCAAAGTTACTCCTAAATACCTATAATTATTGACGCATTCAATTTCACATCCTTTATAAAACCATTTATCCTTCACCCCCAACCTACCTCCTTTTCTGAAGACCATTATTTTCGACTTATTTAAATTAACATTTAAGTTCCACGTTTCCATTTTTTAGCGATTTGTCCGATCTTGGGAACAATTAGGAAACGGTATTTTGGGAAATTAGAGTTGAGTTGGGAGGAGTTACTTAACCAGCTAAACGGGGAAAATTGGAAGTATCTTGCTCAGTACGTGCAACAGGCTTGGCAATATAGATGGGAATTAATCCGCGAATTTAATTATTAACGTTATGTATTTATATTTGTATTTGTTTTCATGTCTTTGTTTCTCCCCCTCAATCATTTGTTTATATTATTTATGTTGTTGTATGTCTTTATCTTAAAAATGTAGTAGACATAAGAATAATATGAGATGTTACCAACCTGGCAGACGGTTATAAAAAACCAGTGCCATTTAATGCAGGCATGTATACTTTTTTTTGTACATTTCGAATTATAAATAAAGCATTGTTATTATTATTATTATTATATTATATTATTGTTTAGAGTTTTTACAGAACAAGGTTCCAGTGCGTTTCCTAAACAACTTACTCATTTTAGTTTTGCGTCTCACAAAAACAAACTTCATGGTTTACACATCGGGTTAGGCCTACACGTAACAAAACAGCAAAACAACATTTTCACTTTACGCTAGACTAATCTATAGTCTGTATACACAGTTTACACACTAATAAAAAGTAATCGATATCATTTCAAGACGCAGTAACACCTGATTACATTCCACCGTAATCGCTAATAATCGATGCGATTGTAATACGTCGCGTGACGTCACTGCTGGTTTCCAATTTCCGCACAGCTACACACATCGCTTATATAAAAATAATAACATGAACCAAAACATACAATTTCTACTCAGTATTTGCAGTTGATATACAAGATGTCCCGTAAGTAAAATGACAAACTTCGGAAAATGGTTCTATGGGTGAAAATAAAGAGAAAATAAAAAATATTTTTTCCCCAAAAACGATTCGTTTTCCAGATATTCACAACTTCGTTTATTTTAAAAAATAATCCGTATCTAGCTAGTGAACTTTTTGACCGATTGAGTTCAGGGCATGAAGTTTAACGTAACAATGATAGGCTATATTTTAAGGCTCGGCTCTCTAAATTCAAAACGGCGAAGTTGGGTACCAATTTCAATGTTAAATAACCTAAATATACCTTCCACTATTAAGCATATTTTTGTGCATTTTATGTCAAAAAACGAAAGCTGTATTTTTTTTCTTAAAGTAAAATAGATTGTGTGTGTTGATTGCTAAGGGTTTTTTTGCAATATCTCTTTTTGCAACTGAGTAAACAATTAATGAAGTTTACTATTTTTTACTATTTATATCATACGCTTATGAAAACAATAAAACGGTTTTTGAAAATATATTCAGCAATCAACATCCGCATATGACAGTACTTCCAAATGAAACCAAATTTTTAAATTTATTCCACGAATTAACGGGGAAAAATTACTTATTCTGTAGCATTGCTCTTATGGGAATTAGATTCAATATGGCGGACAGGGTAGCCTCCCCTTAAGAAAAGCAATCATGCGTTTCAAAATATGGGTTGTTTGAAAAATTCAAACCTGAATTGCCCCGAAACCGTACATTTTAACAAGAAATCTCGAGACACCTTTTTTTGCAGCCCTTTTAATTCCGTTTCTGATGGTGTAACTGTCGAAACAATCGGATGAAGAGCAATAGTTATGTCTATTATAATTAATTATTGTTGTTCTACTCGGCGTACTATACCAACACAGTAAGCACAACAATATGGAGGGTACGTATGCTGTAAATTGTTAATTACTTTCTGTTTTGTATTTGGAATAAAAGTGATTTGACGAACAATTTAAAATATGTATTACATTATTTGTTCCTAATAAAAGTGATTTGACGAAAATTTAAAATATGTATTACATTATTTGTTCCTAATAAAAATGCGCGACGCGTTACGGGACGAAAAAACATTCGAATCCCATTTACCGCGTGCAAAACTTTTCTATACATGGTGTGCCGAAAGAAGTTTACACTTCACTAACAGGATAACAATAATTATCCTATAACTGAAAATACTGGTCATTTAAGCATGTATCCTATAACTGAAAGTACTGGTCCTTTAAGCTTGTTTTATTATTGTTTAGTATGGATATGTCTGTAAATTTCGTCAGTCAGGAATTATTTTATCGGCGAATTTCCATAGGAAACGTAAGCTAATATTTTTTAATCGTATGTTAATTATTAACAACCAGAGTTTTGTAATAGTTTGTATTGTTTACAAAAACAAAATTTGACAAAACGTGTCCTGGAAAATTGGTTTAACCTTGAGAATTCTAATAGCAGATTGCCTTTAATATGCCAACATTATGTTAGTGGAACAATAAATAAACACAACAAAAACTACCGCTAAACACATTGTTTATGATCTCATTGCAGTTATATGATTCTGGAGCTAAGTCTTGTTAAACTGAAAAAAGGGTAGACAACAACAATACAACTCAACAAGAGTAGAGAGTAGGCCTATATAGTTTGGCTAAATAGGCTATATTCAATACTGATAGACGAAAATCAAAAGAGATTTTATTAATCCCAGACACAAACAGAGGGGTGTTTTAATTTTAACGTGTGTATGTGTGTGTCTGTCTGTGGCATCGTAGCTCTCAAACGGATGAATCTAGTCTTGGATAATGTTGCAGCACTTAGACATAGAAACCATGAGACTAAGGCTGCAACTTCAGGGCTTGTTTCTTCGCAACTAAGCTTTCCTAAAAATACAATGTAAAAGCGGGCAAATGTAAAGTTTTAAATAATGAAAAGTATACGATTAATGTATAGATAAGTTATCAGCAAAAAAAACGTGAAGACAAATCATCAAAATGTTAGTTTTTACTTGTTCCAGATTTTGCTAAATTAAAATGCAGGATGTTTCAGAATTGTGTACCAATACGTTTAGGTACTTTAGGTAAAATGTAACACCGAACAATTTTGTTATTCGAACAAAAACTCCGGTTCTACTGCAAATATGTCAGGATCCACTTGACCGTAACCCCCACTACTCTACCCCAATTCCCTAATCATTCGTCGCTTCCGCAAAAATATCAGATTATACAATTATCTGTTTGCATCTACTTTGCCTAAAGTCACCTGGGGTACAGCGAACGAAGCGAGCAGGAGGTGGCGCTTGTACATGGATGTATAATCTCTCTAGTATATAAAAAAATGCCTGTAATTCATACAAAACCTCTGGCTTTACTGCGCATGCTTCAGGATCTAGGCCACCATACCTTGATCAAAGTGCCTCTGTCCTAAACAAACTCAAAACTTTGGCTCTACTGCGCATGCTTCAGGATCTAGGCTCCCCCACCCTGATAGAAGTGCCTCTGTCCTAATCAAACTCAAAACTCTGCCTCTACTGCGTATGCTTCAGGATCTAGACCCTCCCCTACCCTGATCAAAGTGCCTCTGTCCTAAACAAACTCAAAACTTTGGCTCTACTGCGCATGCTTCGGGATCTAGGCTCCCCCACCCTGATAGAAGTGCCTCTGTCCTAATCAAACTCAAAACTCTGCCTCTACTGCGTATGCTTCAGGATCTAGGCCCTCCCCTACCCTGATCAAATTGCCTCTGTCCTACTCAAACGCGTAACTCTGGTTCTACCGAGCATGCTTCAAGATCTAGGCCAACGCTACTCTCTAACAATAGCAATTTAAGTGCCACTGTCCTAATCCAATGTGCCACTGTCCTATCAATCGTCATTTCCGTGAAACTAACAGAGCAAGGCACCGCGAGGGAGCTGAGCGAAGCGAGTAGGAGGCAGAGTTCTCTAGTATTTCAATAAATGAGTCGTACATTCTCTGTTTCCAAAAATAAACGTGAACATAAAATCTTTAAAAAAAAATGGAAGTGTTCTTTCCTACTAGAAATCACATGATAAAGGCAATGTCGTCAAACTCACTTTGCCCGTTGCAGTTGCAATATATTAATTGCGGAATATTTGATTTGCACGTGTTATGTTCTATAAGTAGTTCAACTCGCACGTGGTGTATCGAATAGATTAGTAAAATATAGGCAGCTGTGTTATCTCAACCTAATCTTGTTAGTTTCAAACTGCATCCGTGTTGACGACTGAAAACTAACCAAATATTTGTTAACATCTAAAGATCAAAGTATGCTGATAACGTTAACACATTGATAGTGTTCATTTTGAATCGTACTAAGACTTTGGACTGAGATTTCGTTTCCAATAACCAATAATGTGCTAGGGTATTTATTTGAACGTAAGTTGTTTATATTTAAGAATGATGATGAGTTATGCGAGTGAAGTATTTTAACAAGGTTACGTTTTACCGCGGGAGCCAGGAGAAAATTTGGTAGTTCACTAGATGAAACCGATCATAAAAGACATTTACGAACGGCATTTTAAAGATCATAAATACTTATACAAGATATATTGAGAAAATAAAGGCCATCGTCTGATTGTTTACTATGTTAGAAAAATATAGGCTATTGTTTACTATACTGAAAAATATAGTCGATTGTTAATTATACTGAAAAACATAGTCGATTGTTTACTATACTGAACAATATATAGGTGATTGTTTAGTAGGCTATGTTGGAAAAATATAGGCGATTGTTTACTACACTGAAATATATAGGCGATTGTTTACTGAACTGAACAAAATATAGGCAATTGTTTACTATGTTGGAAAAATATAGGAGATTGTTTACTATACTCAACAAAATATAGGCAATTGTTTACTATACTAAAAAATATAGGCGATTGTTTACTGTAATGAACAAAATATAGGCAATTGTTTACTGTGTTGGAAAAATATAGGCGATTTTTTACTATACTGAACAAAATATATAGGCCATTGTCAGTTATACTGAAAACTATAGTCGATTGTTTACTATACTGAATAAAATATAGGTCATTGTCTATTATCCTGAAAAATATAGACGATTGTTTAATAACAAAATATAGGTCATTATTTACTATAGGCCTACTGAAAAAATATAGTCCATTGTTTACCATATTGGTGGGAAAACAAATCCATGCTTCGATGCTTTTGCGTGAAGCGGTGATATAATATTCTGTTCCTTGTGCATCTCTAATTTAAAAAAAATAGGTTATACGAAAATTATATTGTTATCCATCATTTTGGAATGGTCTGAGATATCACCAAAGTCTAGCCTAGATATAAAAATGTTGAGCTTCAGAGCCAAACAATTTGTAATATTAAGTTTTAGGCCGCCATTTTGAAACGGTTGGAGATATTACAAAAATCTAGATATAAAAAATGTTCAGCTTGAGAGCCAAACAATTTGTAAAATTAAGTTTTGGGCCGCCATTTTTAAACGGTCGGAGATATTACCAAAGTCTAGATATAAAAATGTTCAGCTTGAGAGCCTAACAATTTGT
>JAGFPH010000574.1:47817-60307 GCA_018207615.1 Philaenus spumarius
CAAGGACTTAGCCGAGTGGACAGCGTGGCATCTTCCTGAACGGAAGATCCCAGGTTCGAATCTCGTCTAGAGACCAGGTAGATTTTCATATCTGTGGTTAGAGGGAAGGAGGGCGGAAGTAAAGCAAACGGTGGTCGGCTCGCTTTCAAGCTGACGGAATATGTCTCCGGCTTGGGATGTTTATATATTTTTGTATTTTTTAAACCAATTGGCTTGCGAATTTTTGCATAACATTTCAAGACCTCAATAAGCTCAAGGGTCTGCGCCGGCAAAAGAGAAAACAACCGGCGCACGGAGACTCCAGCGCTTCACCCTACAGCAATATCCGAACAGTGGAGTTTCTTGCAGCTGAGAGCTTTTACATCGCCTTATTTAAAACCATTTTATAAATCTATCTTTTGTAATTGCGAGGTTAGAAAAACTAAACATTCTTTAAAAATTGTGGTTCCTTCTTGTGATTTACTTTTAATCTTTCATTTTGTTATTGTGTAAGGAAAAAATTCAAACTTTGTAATTAAAAAATGTCAATTACACAACAAATAAACGGGATTTAAAAAAAAATTTAAACCCGAAACGGAAGCGTGTTGTGATTGTGGTAAAAATGAGACCTTGCAAACAATTTTATGTTACAAAATTAACTAAATAAACGGTTTTAAATTTAGCGTTGCTCTTACGGGAAAAAAATCCATGACGGCCGCCACTACAGCAGACCCTTAAAAACCAGAAATTGCAGACCCTTATTATGTGCAATTTTGACAAAATACACAGGCAGCAATATATATTATGTTGGCTCAGTGCCACAATAAAAATAGACAAATTTTTGACATGGGACGTGTGTACGAACGCCAACGAAATGATGTGTTGAGTCCCCATTATTTACCGTACATTAGTTTCATCACCTATTTATTTTCTTGTATATACTGTAGTTTAAAAGACCGCCTCACTGAACTCACGTTCTGTCGACTGTTGTTTGATCTACTCGGCAGTGTGCTGACAAGACATATAATGTGTTTACAGTACTAAGTTATGTCGTCGATACATGAAGTCGATACCTGGGACATCTATGTGACTTTCCTGGGCCAGCTAACAGCCTTGTCTTGAAGAACGTGTAGTCCAATACTTACAGTGTAAATAACAGAATACTGTAGATACTCTTTGGTACCCGACTACGAAAGAAAACGATGACAATGAATTCGTCGATATTACTACGTGTGTTCGAAAAGTCTCGAAACGGTTTAATATTTCGTATGTAAGGAAAATTTAAAGGTAGTTGTGATTGAGAAACCTACCCTATGTAAAAATATTAATTTATTAAGATTTCAAAAAAATTATCAGCCATCTTGGATTTTGATCGGATTTTGAATGTAACTTTGTTTTTTTAAATGGGAAGGTGGTCATGTAATACATAATTTCGATGTAGATTTCAAGAGAAAACCAACGGGGAAATTTGCATATCCATATCGTTAACCGATTAAAAATGACGGCCAAAAAACAACGAAATCGTGTTTTCCGATTTTATCCCATTTTGCTGTAGTATTTTTTTTTATATTTATTATTATTCTTTTTGAATGTATAATTAAATAAGCTTTCAAACGATATGCCACACAACGATATTTGGTTGATCCACTCTAAATCAATTTTGAAAAAATCAAAATGGCGGTAACTCAAACATTTGAAATACTCCCAAATATCATTGTGTGGCATATCGTTTGAAAGCTTATTTAAATCTAAATCGAAAAAAAATAAAAATTAGTATATAAAAAAAATAGTACAGCCAAATTGCAAAACACGATTTCGTTGTTTTTTGGCCGGCATTTTAAATCGGTTAAATATATGGATGTGCAAATTTCCCCGTTGGTTTTCTCTTGAAAATCTACGTCAAAATCATGTATTACATGACCACCTTCCCATTTAAAAAAACAAAGTTACATTCAAAATGGCGGATCTAAGATGGCGGATATTTTTGTTGAAATCTTAATAAAATAGTATTTTGACATAGAGCATGTTCCTCAATCACATCTACCTTTAAATTTTCCTTATATACGAAATATTAAACCGTTTCGAGACTTTTCGAACACCTGGTATATATATATATATATCCGGATCTAGACAGAGTACTCATAAAGTCCCTTTAACCTCTTCATTATTTTTATTACTGAAAATAAGGTACCAAAACTTTGTATATATCTTGTGTTACGTAACAGGACAAATGTTTTGACATATCTGACCCTCTATGATTTTGGGGGGCTTAGCCCGTAAGGGGGTTAACAATTTCAAATTGAAGGTAGGTCATGAAATACACCATTGAAAAGCTTAAGAGAAATGGAATGGCGCCAACTAGAGCTTAATATCTTAGGGTACTTCGTTTAAATGTAATGGACAATCAAAGTTCTGGAAAATTATGTTTTTATTTTAACATTATCTCTTATAAATGTAACTAAAATGTTATCCTGTCTAGGTAAGATTTTTATATTGTATTTGAATTTTTTGAATCTAGTCATAAAAACCTGCTTTGATAATGTGATAAAAATATTATCCCTCCCTCCCCCCAGGGCGAAGAACAGCCTTAAACACCTGACGCACACTCAAAATAACCTTTCGAGGGAACAACAATTTTGTAAGGTTTTTGGTCCTAATATTAGTTAAACAAACAAAAACTTTGCACGTTTTACCCGATTTTGATGAAGCGAATAACCACCTAGGTTTTTCGCCTTTAAAAACAAAAAAAATTACAACAGATTTGTTTACAATGGCCACAACCAAAATGGCGGACTATATAGCGGTTGTTTTGAAGGCCATCATGTTGAGCGTTGAGCTAATGCGTTGCAAAATTACGCTCTGATAATTTTCGACGCCTGATAATTCCGGTAATCGACGCCAAATCATTGTCCGACCGTTATTACTCGAGTAATAGTAATAGTTACGCGTTTAACATTGCTCTTATGGGCGTTGAAATCCAAAATGGCAGGTCTGCCGGGCCTTAAGACAGTAAATTATTGTAACTAGGTCTATTAGTATTTAGGTTTTAAAAAAATACGTAACTGGCTTTTATTTTTATAAAAGTACTGTACTTCTTACACAAACGCTCAATTTCGTACGATTAATTAAGTAATACAATTTTTTTCCAGAAAACTTCTAAAAGTTAACAAAAAATACCAAAACTAAATTCATTTGGGAAGTTATGACATTCCTCCCTCCAGCCCCTCCGCAAATTTCTAGATCCGCTGCTGCTACTTGTACAAGAAACCAATTATTGTAAACATTATTGAAAATATCATCTGGCTTTAATGGTGTGCTTACGTCACTAGATTGCTAAATAAGGAAAACCACATTTGTAAAATGTATGTTTAGAGTTATTAGCTTATGTTGTAACATGAGTAACTATTGCAAAATAGCCTACATAATTAGACCAGCCTACGACAATGAGGAATACCGCAATGAAGTAAGTGGCATGCAATGAAATAATAGTCAATTGTATACGAAGAATCTACTGTGTGTTAGCAGCTAACCTCAGTAATATATTGCACACAGTACTATGAATATTATAGGCCTCAGACTTAGCGATACTGCAGAAGCTGAACAAAAATATAATAATTCCACTTCAGATTCGAGTTGACTGGCACAAAAACGCATTGTGAATTTCCTCAATCTATGTTCAGCTACGCGACAGTAAATGCTAAATCCTACGTTTCCCACTCGAACGTGATAATTAAAAATCAGGTTCTAAATAAAGTACGTGTCACGTCAATGAGTACATTTTAACTAAAATATTGGCTACGAAAAATATTTTACCCCTTTGGCGCAAATAATGGGAATTAAATTGGGTTTTCTTTTCTAAATATAAGTTAACTTACGAGTGCCGTGTTTCAGGTCTCATATAGCAAGAGTACAAATTAAACGAACAGTAAACAGACCCAGTTAAACTTAATTAATTGGTCTTGCGAATGAATTATAGTCCACGCATTGTTGGTATTTATCTTTTGGACAACCTTACCGCTCCTTTGTTCAATAGTTTTGACACATTGGACAAAACATGAAAAAGGACTACGAAAACATGCTTGAAATTTTTTTAGTGAATTTTCATTTGAAAGATGAGCTATTGCAGTGACTCTTACGTGAGACCTAAGGTCGGGAGGGATCGATGAGGAGAGATCATGGTCACCAGAACACGTTTTGGGTGTCATTAAAGATGTTACTGTATATTTTATATAACTTATGTGTACCTATACATGTGCTCGCACTCTAACGGCCGAATTTGACGTCCGATTTGGTCCAAATTTGGTACCCACCTTGGTTTCCTAAGTCGCTCGGACGAGTTAGTCAGCCGGAAACATCCAACAACCGGAAGAACGTTTTTTGACCGGAAGTAAAAATTTTTGAGATTTTTCGTACTACAGTAGAACTCCAGTTATCCGAATCAATTGGGACCGGACCCCATTCGGATAATCAAAAATTCGGCTACTTGGATTTTCCCCGAAAATTTTTTCTATTTTAACCTTTTCGGGATTGGCTTCGCGTTTACGCGACTGGAGTAAACTATCCGCACATACTGGTCGCGCATACACGTTTTATAACTTTAACGTTTGAGTACTGTCATCGCGTTAACACGTTCACTGCTAAGGACGCACATGTGAGCTTGATACTGAACACTATGAGAATCGGCCGACGCACAGTGCTTTGCGTGCTCCGCACGTCAACCCCCGCATTGGGAGTATTTTCAATACGCAATGCATTGCGTGCTTCGCACGCCAACCCCCGTATTGGGAGTGTTTTCAATACGCAATGCATTTTGCGTGTTTCGCATGCCAACCCCCGTATTGGGAGTGTTTTCAATACACAATGCATTGCGTGCTTCGCACGCTAACCCGCATGTTGTGAGTACAGTATTTTCAATACTCAATGCATTGCGTGCTTCGCACGCCAACACACATATTGGGAGTACAGTATTTTCAATACACGATGGATTGCGTGCTTCGCACGCCAACCCCCATATTGGGAGAATTTTCAAAATACAGAGCGTTGCGCGCTTCGCACGCCAATTTTAAGCCTATGTTCAATAGCGCGCGTAGACAGAATCATTTTTTTGCAAATCGCAGTACGTTCCCGTCTTAATTTTTTTTCTGAAATTCTGAAAGCGATTCGGATAATCAGTGATTCGGATAGTTGGAGTTCGGATAATTGGAGTTTTACTGTACAA
Source organism: Philaenus spumarius (assembly GCA_018207615.1). Taxonomy (NCBI): domain Eukaryota; kingdom Metazoa; phylum Arthropoda; class Insecta; order Hemiptera; family Aphrophoridae; genus Philaenus; species Philaenus spumarius. The sequence goes on from JAGFPH010000574.1 coordinate 53,015, forward strand.
TGACATTTTTTGTTTTATCTTTTTATCGAAAAGAAATAAATACAGGTGATCATTCTGCGCATTTTGTTATTTTTTTAACACGACCTTTTATAGCCCGTCCGGTTCCCCCGAGGTCGATTTAAACGTAAAATACCGTAAAAGTACCCGCTTCAAATCCACGTAGGAGTTTACAATGGGGGCAGCTTCTGATTGGAGGCAGCAAGGTCGAAGTGCAAACCGCAAAGCGAAGCGAAGGTGTCCTAATCCGAGGCCGCAAGATAGAGGTGCAAACTCGCAAAGCATTGCATTGCATTGTACTGCACTGTATTGTATTTTATTGTATTGCTTTGCACTGTACAGTACTGTATTGTATTGTATCATTACAAAGAACATTTTACAAGCATTTAAACATTAAAACTTCTAAAATTTACTCTTACAAACTTCAACACGTGCCCGCACCCAACCGCAGGAATATGCCAGGACTCTCGGTCGACAAACTCCTCCGCCCAGTAAAATGATCAGGACAACAAAATTCGATTACAGCTTTTTTTAAATAGGTTGTAATTTTGAATGTTCTCAAGCTTTCTGGTAGTTTTTTATTAGTGCTGCACCAGCTTGTGATGGTAGCTTCTTGTGCTTACTGAGCCTGTGTTGGCCTAGACGTACGGCACAAGTACCTTCTACTACTCATGTACATCCTTATCCAACGTGGTCTGAAATGTACAATATTACTTCGAAAATATACGTACTGTAGTAGAAAGTGTCAATACTCCTAGCTCCCGAAAAGCATTTTTACACGACCCAAAATTATTTAACAAGCCGTAGGCCTACTGATTTTTGTTTAGTATTAAGTATTAAGAGCCTGTTGCAATGAACAATCATCACATAATATGATTCCATAGTTCAAGTGAGGATGTATTAGCACATAGTAGACCGTTAACATTGTGGAGACTACAATAGTTTCTGAGATTTCTAAATATGAAAATTCCAGAGCAAAGTTTTTTGCAAATACTGTCTATATAACATTTTCAGATTAGTCGGTTAACAATGACCAAGTACAAGAATTTAATTATTGTCTTCGTTTAAGTCGGTTAAGGGTCTTCTATTATACCTTGCGTAAAACAGCAAAAATATGCACTTCGTACTAACGTGTTTCTGACGCCCTTTTCAAACCTAAAACGTTGTGAAACATCTTAAACTGTTCTTAAAGGCTATATGCTTTTGTCTTATATCTCATAATTGAAAGAAATCGACGGCAACTCCTTTTAATCAGCAGTTTAACTGAGTAAAAATTGATTATTCTTAATGCATTTTTTGGGAGTTTTAAGCAATAATTTCCATATTTTAAGGTAACACGTAAAAAATATAAAGCCTTTTTTATAATTTAAAGTAGTTTCCCAGATTATTAATTTATAAATAGAATCCGAAACACGTTATTACGAATGCATGTTTCAACGATTTTGCGGCTTGAATCAGACCTTTTTATTAAAAGCATACTGTACTCTCGGGAATTTTCTTCAAGGTAAAGAAGAGCCTTAACTTGTATTATACATATATCTGGATTCGTGTTAGTAGCTTTGACAAAGACATTAAACCAGGGCCGCCGAGAGGAGGAGGAGGGGGTGGGTAAAAGGGACACATTCCCCCGGGCCCCCAACGTCAGGGGGCCCCTGGATATAAAAATAATTAAAAAATTGAAAACGACATGAAATATGAAACAAAATAATTATGTTGATTTAACAGTCAATTTACTTTTATAAATAATACATTAATTTAAAAATATGTTTATGAAACCCACAATAACTTGATATATTTAACTGAGTTCAAAATAAAAATTTTCATCCGAAAGGGAAAATAATTAAGTGAAATTGTAAAGTGGGATTTTTAAGTTACCCGGACAGGTTTGTTTTTGTGTGGTATTAAATGTGTGTGGTTGGCAGTACTGCAGTTTTCCGTTTAATTTGAAAGAGTAAATACGAATCAAAAATACTAGCTTATCCGTGCGAATATTTCGCAATTTAGGAGTACTTACCTGATTTAATACGTTATTTTAGTTCAGTTAATTACGTTTATTTATTTACATTTTTTATAAATAACAGTAGAATGTAAACAATCAAACTAACAGTTGTCATGTTAGTTAAACAGATTGTTAATAGATGACGCCTTTCATTAGGAACCATATATGAAGTATAAGCTAGTACTTCAACTACAAGTTTTTTTATACATTTTTCTAACGAAAACATGAATTTTAAAATGATGCTTGAATAATTTATTTTTATAAAGAATTAAGGGAGATATCGTTAGCGACAAAAAAAAACTTTTAAAAATAATATATAAGGATTATACAGTAGGCTACCTTTATAAATTAAATCAAACTTGAAAGTCGTGAATGCATATCGCTTAACAGTTTCCTTTATTTTTCAATATAGGCAATACTTTTCATTAATTTCTAATATTATTATGTGTTACTACTGTCTACGTGTACTATATTATTTTAATTTTTTTTTTTAGTATTAACTATTGTGTGAAAAAAGTTACCCTTCCTTCCCCCCTCCCCCAACAGTTAGATTTGAGTCAGAGGGCTTCAAGAATTAAATTTGCCCCAGGCCCCTTAAACCCTCTCGGCGGCCCTGCATTAATGCTACTGTTCAAGTTCTTTTCCTTCCTGTTAAGCGTTGCCAGTGCAGAGAGAAGTTTTTCTACCCTCGGAAGATTGACGACGTGACTTGGACCGACAGTGACCGAGGACAGATCAAGGTCTAGCTTTATGACAGAACAAGCTATTCAAAAGTGGAAATCACAGACTGGATTTCGCTGTGTAATTCTTGAAATAGTTTTTACTTCTCGGTATGGTTAGACCTTCTCCGGTATTCTCATGGTCCGTGAAAACAGGTTCATGGAGTTTGAAACAAAATGATTACCTATTGTGATTACGAATTGCCTCATAAAAATATTTATGGTATTCCACCTATAACTAAAAATACATTATATTATTACCGTCATAACATTATATTATTGCAGTTATGATGGTAGGTCTTTCACAATTTAGTGTAATTAAAAATAATAAAGAATATTAAAATAATTTATTACATTGGTTTGAGGGGAAAACTAAATTTCGTCACTTAATGATAGCTGCAAGCAGAGATAACGAAACAAACATTCATATCATTAAGAAACATTAGTTACATAATATTACAATCTTTGCGAAGCTGTAGTTTCTGACGGGATAGTTCTTTGGTCGGGTTTACTACTAACAAAGACCTTCAAAATGAGACTAGCTGACAAGTGCGAATATTTCCTTAGGCAAGGAGTAGGCCTACACTAACCTGATTTAATACGTTGATTTAGTTCAATTAGTTAAGTTTATTTATTTACGTTGGTTTATAAACGACAGTTTATAAAAATGTACAACGCTTTACGTTGATTTAATTTGATTGATTTGCGTGATCAACCAACTTGGGTGTTACTTTTGAACCCTAGAAGTAGCGATGTTAATTAGCCATTTTTTGCTTTTTGCAAGTATTCTTTTCAAAAAATCGCCAAATATAGTAATTAGTATATCCCAATTCAAACGTGTTAAGTAGTTTTTTTTTTATAGAAAAGGTCCAAAGAATTCATACACGCAACTAATAAATTGTTTGATGTAAAATTTGATTAAAAGTTATTAGCTCAGGAAGCGCAAAATTTCCAGTACCTAACGGGGAAAAATCCAAATTTAGGCCTACATAAAAAGTAGAAAAAGTTTTGTAATTTAGTTATTAATAGAAGTGTATAAAAATAGCCTATATAGCAAATTTCAAATTTGTTTTTAGAAACCACCAGTTTTTATATGTTCCTACGACAAGACAGCTAAAAAAAATAAGCATATTTTGAAACGTTATTTAGGAATAAATACTTTAATCAAAAATGAAATTTTATTATAACAAATTGTAGAGGATAAATCATAGAATGGAACTGTATACTGGAAAACACGATTTAACACAATTTTATAAACTCACTTCACTTTGTTTCACTGAATTTAAAACATTAAATTTAAGTGGTTGAAACGAACAATGGGGTAGCCTCTCGCAAGGCATTTTCAAAACTGAATAGGTACTTTACTGTATTCATTGGCGTTATAGTTTATTTGTATTAAATTAGTAGTTAAAAGCGTTATGAGAATGTTTGGTCGATCGTTCAAACGTAATTAAGCAATAATAAGCAAATAGAGAGAACTACAATTAGTGCATTAAACAGCGGAAATTCTCCGAACCCAACAAAGTGAAACAGCGCGGGAGGGGAGGAGATGGTGAACGCGCGCCACCTATAGATCCGGCCCGTGTCGGTACATAAAAAAAATTATTCGTTTGTGTCCGCTGTATTTGGACGGCACTTTCAAATCATATGCGCACGCAAAGTAGGAAATTTTAAACATTTTTTAATTTAAGTTTTTTGCCTACTATACTGGAGATTGGTTTAGTAATTTTGGTATGAAATTATAAAATAAAATGAGTTTCTTCTTAGTTTAGTTAAATTTTTTTCTTAAACAGAGGGATGTTATAAGTTTAACGTGTGTATCTGTCCGTCTGTGTATCTTTCTGCGGTATCGTAGCTCCCAAACGGATAGTGTGTGTTTTTTTTTTTTTTAAAGCCGACTTGGTCGATTTAAGAAAATCTGTGCAGCCGTTTAATTTATCTGTTATTTTTTAAGTAAAAACATTAAACATTTTGTACGAAGTCTACTTAGAAACGCTAGGGTGGATGTGGGCGTGTCGAGATTTGACATCGGTGTTGTTTTTCCTACCCAACAAGGTGTTCTTTGCTAGAAATCAAAGACTGGAACCACGAACACGTTGAGAGGGTGATCCGCTTGTACAGCGCTCCTGTAGTTATAGTATCCTATTTACATGCTTTTCTTCAACTCACTACCGTTCAACCGGTGGGTAGACCGGTGCGTGGACCGATGGGTGGACCGGAGCGTGGACCGATGGGTGGACCGGAGCGTGGACCGATGGGTGGACCGGAGCGTGGACCGGTGCACGGTCGCCTCGGCTCTTTCCGGATCGCCTCGGGCTGCTCCGTATAGCACATTACGTTACGACTGCGTTCTCGCATACGTATATTAACACAAAAATTAACCCTCAGATGGGGGGAGGGTTGGCTCTGAGGACCAAAATTTTTAGGGAAAATCCAATTTATGACTATATAACTAAAAAGTAAAAAAATAAAATAAGTGAAAAAAAATTTAAATGTGCTTTCCTATCCATGAATAACATAAATAGACTCTAACTAAAAAATAACCCACAGATAAAATTAATTCTTCCTCAGCGAATCTAATATTGTAATGAGACTTGATAGCTTGCAATCTTTTTACTTTTCACAAAATAAACACACCCAAAAAGCATGGGGCTTACTCTTGCGAGGTTCCGAAAACATCACGCCGCATGCTTTTTGGGTGTGTTTATTTTGTGAAAAGTAAAAAGAATGCAAGTTATCGAGTCTCATTACAATAAAAGATTCGCTGAGGAAGAATTAATTTTATCTGTGTGTTATTTTTTATTTTTTAGTTCGAGTCTATTTTTATGTTATTCATGGATAGGAAAGCATGTTTAAAAAAAAATGCATTTATTTTATTAATTATTTCCAGTTCTATCAACTCCAGGCACAGTGGAATCAAGGCCATTTTGATTAAATACCGCCCCTAGGCCGAACCAAGACCTGCCGCCCCCTCAACTCGAGATAAGAAGCACGTGATTTGAAACGACAGTGCCTGTTGCCGCTCTTCTTAATCAGGAGGTGAATACTTTGCCATCGCTCTTCAGTAGACCCACTCTCTGCCGTCTGTATTTCATATCAACTAACAATTTATTTATTGTGTGCAACTGTAACTCGGGAACGACTGAGCGCGTGTAAGTAAATTTCATATTCTCGTAAGGACATAAGGCTCTACGTTGCTACGTTACAAGACATAAGACGTAACGAATTAGGACAATGTTTATATTTCGACGATCGGGGTCGAACTGCGCTCCCCGTCTTAGAAAACCAGCGTTCGGACAACGTTGCGTTTCCAGAATCGACTGTGCGAGTCGCAACTTGAAATTGTGTGCGCCTTTTGACTCGAAATTAGCCCGATTCTCGTTGCTTAGGCTTTCAAAACAAAGTAAATAATGTTTATGCACTAATTCTTACAGTAAAAATATCATTGCAAGTACGATTTTTTAAAACATTTCAGTATTTTTTTTTAAATTGCCGTCTCCGGTAATTTGCCGCCGTAGGCAGTGACCTACTCGGCCTATTTAGAAAATGGGCCCTGAGTGGAATACCTTGTGCACGAGCGGTCCCCAGGCAAACACCTAGCTCCAAACTGCGCGCTTCGGCGCAATGCACCGACGAACATTCTATTTTGCACGGCGCTGTTTCAAATGAAATTTTGAATAAAGTACAGATTATACTTCACCTACCTCTAATAAACAAACAAAAACTGAATAAGTGCGTGTTTGGGACGCTTTAAGGAATCCTTACCACAAATAAAACATTCTACACAAATCTCTCACCGGAGATTTACGTTAACGCATCGCAGTCGGAGTAGACAGGTAGTAACAAACGAACAAACATATCATCTGCCTCTTTACATTAAAATTAAGCTACAAGTTATGAACAAATTGCGTACCTCAACTGCCCAGACACATACGACGACGATCAAAAGAATTCTTAACGGTACTGCGTGGCTCATGGTGCCGATGGTTCGATCGCTCGTTAAAGCCGCCTGGAATGAGTTTTGAACGGGAGCAGGTGTCATATAAAGAGTTGACGGAAGGTCGAAACGCCGTACAGCATGACGATCTAAAACAAATGAGTCATTGTAAAAAAGTGCATTTCATCAGAATACCACGAAATGTTTGAAAACAGATCCGATCCGAATGTGTCTATAGTGAGGTAACGCGAAGCGAGCAATTGGCAGAGTTTCAAGGTCGAGTCACCGTACTGGCGTGCTGTCTGAGATACTTCGTGTAAACAATAACACTAACAAAACATCATCTCGATGAATATCCTCAGGGGTGACAGCGTCATGGTGCAAGTCGCACTGAACGGATTTTTAGGAGGAGTTTCCGTTATTACAACATCATGGGCGCCCATATATTTTCAAGGGGGAGTGAGTTAGACCAAGGGATGTGGAGAGTAAGTAGTACCCTCCCCTCGGCAAAAGGGTGGTGCGGAAAATTATTTACCTCTCCTCTTGGGCGCCCATATGATATTTTCTAGAGGGGGATAGACCGGTGTTATATGGGGATTAAGGAGTACCCTCCCCTCGGCAAAATGGTGGTGCGGAAAAAT
>JAGFPH010000574.1:60317-77223 GCA_018207615.1 Philaenus spumarius
TTTGGATTAAGGAGTACCCTCCCCTCGGCAAAATGGTGGTGCGGAAATATTGTTTACCTCCCCTCATGGGAGTCCATAAGATATTTTTTAGAGGGGACTAGACCGGTATATGGAGACAAGGGGGAGTGCGGGGAAATTTGTGTCCTCCCCCAGAAAACTTTTAAAATTTGGGAAGTCAATTTGGCTGTTTAGGTGAAATATCAACCGTCAAATGTTTGCCAGTTTTTGCCAATAAAAGTGTTCCAGTTGCTGAAAACGTTCTGTTCCTGCTGTTATTAAAATACTAGACTGCTCATACTACTCTAAAAAATAAATATCACCTAAAAACGCACTGACTTTCTCCCATAATTTCATGGTGTCACCTTCCAACACACTAAATACCGTTACAGATATGAGACAGATCGTTGTTGCCTTTGGAAAAAATATCTCCTGGACAGGGAATCAAAATCGATAACGCTTGAAAATTGCTCCGATTTGTATTCTATCTCTGTTGTCTTTTGAAAAAAATCCTCTACGTTATCCAACTCAAAATGCTCAACACTAGTTCTAGAAAAATAATTCAAATCTCGTTTTATTTATAGTAATAAAAGTTGAAAAATTAACCTTAGAATCAATTTGATGATCGGAAATCTTGTGTTACTCCCCTTATAATATTTATGAACTATTTGAAACTAAACTAATTATAGGAACACTCATTTTACGCACGAACATCACCAAAAACCAATACGAAGTGAACTCACGCTATACCAAGATGGATGGCTTTGAATTTGGTAAAAAAACCGTTTGAGAGGAAGGGCCACCCTCTCATTCCTATCTTCTATAAGTCAAAATAATGCTCATGCTTGAACTCTTGTACAAAAATAAAATAAGGATATGTAAAATAAAATGTTACATAACTGTTTTAAATATTCTACTGCTAAACCACTTCTACTGATACTGACTTTTAAATAATTGTCCAAAAAGAAAAACACCTGTATATAATTATTAAGGTTCTGCTCCAGTAAAAGAGAAAGCAACCGCGACCCCAGCGCTTCACCCTAAGGCGGTATCCAAACAGTGGAGATTCTTGCAGCTGATCCCTTTGACATTGCCTCATTTATTTAAAACCATTTTATAAATCTATCTTTTTTGTAATTGCGAGGTGAGAAAAAACTAAACGTTCTTTATAAACTTGGATCCGGCTTGCGATTCACTATTAATTATTCATTTTTATTGTGTGAGGAAAAAATTTAAACTTGTTACTTGCAAAGTGTCAATTGGACTGTACATAACAAATGAACGGGATTTAAAAAATGTAAACGCAAAATGAATGCGTTTTGTGATTGTGGTTAAAACGATACCTTGCAAACAATTTTATGATAACAAATTAACGAAATAAATGGTTTTAAATTTAACATTGTTCTTACGGGATTAAAATCCAAGATGGCCGCTACCATATCAGAACCTTAATGTACATTTTGTACATGGGTTTAGTTTAAAAAAATTTTGTGAATAAAGCTCCAAGATCTACCATTGCATTTTTTGTTTCTGTTTGTTCACCACCGCTCTTCATAGGCGTAACCAGGGGGAGGGGTTTGGGGGTTATAACCCCCCCATTGAAAAAATATTTCGCATTTTGCTTACATTAAAATACGCTCTTAAGACAACTTGTTTTCATCACCTATGCAAATGTCAAGCTACAATAAATTATTAATAATATTGCTGACATTATCTTTGGTCGAATTGAGCACTGGACTTTATTTTATATACGATGCAGTATAGTGTATGGCCTGGAACACACACGGAGTTTTCGTCCGCCACGGATTATTTGCCGTCGCCATCATACCAACAGTGGCGCGAAGGAGGGTATTAGAGCATACACATTGGTCGGAAAAATTAACTATTGGTTTATTTACCGCTTACGGTAGCTGTGCAGCAACTCGCTGCCACTACAATCAACGGATTTTCCACCGTCTCCGCCGAGACAGTGTTGAACGTGACCAAATGGACGCCAACTTTCCTTATTTTAGTATTTTTTTCGTAGAATACTATGTTTTAGTCGCGTGTTTGTTGGCAAATGACGAAACCGACATTCTTAAATAAATGAAAATGTTTCTTCTAGTTCCTCAAATTAGGAAACAGAGTGTAGAATGCTCCAAAATATTCTCTTCTTTTTGACCGAGCGAAGCGAGGTCTCCGTTTTATCTCAACCGTTTGGCATTTCGTCTGTATGTCTGTCTGTCCGTCTCATGATTACGGCCAAATACCTTGACCGATTTTAATGATTTTCTGCATGAATGTTCCTTATTCGTAGGCCGAACGATGTATATATATATACGGGTTTTCCATTTTTCATTTTAACCCCTTAAATAAAATGAAAATGGCGGCTGGACCGTTTCTTTCTGTGTAAGCTTTTTTCCAAAGCCAGTTTGTGGCTTAACGTAAGTCGAATTTAAGAACTAATAACATTTTGCGAAAAATTTAATTTCCAGTAAAATTGTATTCTTGATTTTTTCCGTATCTCTAACGGTAAGCTCACAAAATGGCGGTAAACTTCAAGTTTGTTAAAAATCGTCGAAGTTTTTTGTATTTTAACCATGTTTTAATACGTTTATTCTAAACCAATTCAAAAGTGTTCCGTAGCTTTTTTGTAGATAAAGGTTCAAAGAATTCATATACGAGAGTAAAAACATGATTGAAGTAAAATTAACAAAGTTATTAGCTCAAGAAACAAGCATGTTCAGTATCGAAAGGAAAAAGTTCAACTTTAGGGCTACATAAAAAGTAGTAAACATTTTTTGTAATTTTTTTCATAAATGTAAAAAAGTTTCGTAATTTATTTCTAAATATAACTGTATACAAATATTTATCAATTTCAAATTTCTTATTTTTAAAACAACAGTTTTTATGTTCCTACTACAAGACTGCTAACAAAACTAGGCCTATTTTGAATAGTAATTTAGGAATACAGTATATCCTTTGCCCAAAAATGACCTATTATTATAAGAAAGTGTAGAGAACAAATCAAAGAATTGAACTGTATACTTGTACATTATTATTTTATAAAAGTATTTGACTTAGCTTTACTTGAATTACAAAATGAGATTAAACAAATGAAACCTCACGGCGATAAAGGACATACAAAAAATGACCGTAGGACACCGTGGGAAGTGTTGGTACATGGGTTAAGATCACTATCACGACGATTTAACATCGTTTGTTTTCATTATTTCTAATATTGGAATATGATATGGAACTGTGAATACATTGTTAAGTTTTAGTTATTTAAATATGTAAATATTTAATTCTATGTTTTCCCTTAATAAAGCGATATTTTTAGCTACCTTACGCATTATTAACCTAAATAAAACACAATGCCCCCTAAAATAAAATCTTTAGCAGTTAAACCTCAAGAAAGAAAAAAACGAGAACTAGAAACCCCGGAATCGCGGGAATTGCAAAATAATGTTTCACTGGCTAAACCTTCTGCTTACTTCCTTACAGGCACACTATTTCTAACCTAAGCTCAAAACCACATTTGTTATTTCAACGAGCGAGGTTTACTGTTCACAGAACTACTAGTATTTATTGATTGGATGAACCCAACTAAGTATATATTTTTTGCTTCCTTTTCAATTAGCGAGGAAATAACAATAAAGCGACAGTTGATCTCTGTTCATATCAATAAAACATTAAAAGAAATAATATATTGCATAACACACTTAGTGACTGATGAACTAGACACTTCGGTTTAATTAATGACACATAATTTTACCGCCCTGTGTAGGCTACATACTTTAAATTTTATGAGCGGTGAAGGTACCTATTCCGCAGCCGACAAAAAAACACCGTGTGTGTTCCTGGCCTATGGGGTTAGACAGCGCACGAAAAGATGGAGGGGGGCTAGTCATGGTTGCTATTCTAAATTATTCTAAAATAGTCCTGAGTCACAATTAGAAGTGAAAAAGTATACATACCTATATAATTTTAAAGTCATTTTGGAAAGCCTTAAACGTTTTATTTTGTATCTTAATTTTTTCCATACCCCCCCCCCCCCCCCCCATACGGTCGTCCTGGTTACGCCTATACCGCTCTTGATAAGGTCTACTACTGTTTACACACTTCAACATACGTCTTGACATGCAGTTTTGCTTGTCAGTGATATCTGGATTTTGAATTTCCTAGTTGTCTTGTCGGTTTATAAGAATCATGAAGCTCCTTTGAGGCGTAGTGTCAGGGGTGGCTAACCCTCGGTACAATGGTGGAAGCTGCACCATTAGAATTTTGGGGGGTGTTTTGGGGCATTTCGAAGAGACACCAATTTTTCAAGCTGATACAAAATTTTAATATTTTACGATTCCCCCTCCCAAAGTTGTCCCCCCTTAGATCCCTCCCATATAAGTGTAAACAATTATTACGGTTTGGAGGGGATTTTGAGTTTTATTGATAAAATTTTGCGGAGTTGATAAGTTAAAATTGTTCACACTTATTAGTTCATGAAATGTGATGTACTGTATTGAGTTGCCGGAATTTATTAATATAGAACATCCATTTCTAATTCCTCCCACCTCAAAAATAATACTTTATGCCCCATTTCAAACGAAGGAGGTCATTTCAAACAAATAGATGATTTTATTGGTCTGTTCTCAGTTACCTCAAAACAAAGGTGTGCTCTGCAGGGACGTTGCTACAACAAATTATTGAGGGGGGGGGGGTAAAATCTAAAATTTCCCAACAATTTTGACCACATTTTCCAACTGTTGAGTACGGGTTCCAAACGCGCAAGAAGGAGGCTCTGGGTTATGTTGTGTGGAATAATCCCAGTGGATATGGGCCCTGGAGGCTTACACTGTGATTTTTTTTTTTTAATGGACTTCTCTAAGTAGGGGTTTAACACTGCAGGTGCTACATTGAGTACTTTAAGAGTTTTTAATATTTTACAATAATTTTAACATGTTCATCACATTATTGAAAAACATTCCCCACATTTTCCCCAATATTTGCAGCAAACTTAAAAATTTACCCATTTTGGGAGAAAAGCCCAATCTGGCAACATTGGTCCGGCAGCCTGGAGCAGTGCATGGCATGTTAGTGACCGTCAGTGTTGCCACAATAACAAGGGTTATAACTAAATTTCCGAAGAACATCGTTTAAAAGAAGGCAATGTATTTATTTGGTACAGAAATATTTGGATTTGCCCAACATTTTTGGATTGGAAATTATAAGTTGCTTGTTATTTGTGAATGTTGGTAATTAACGGCAAAAACGTTCGAAACCCAAACCCAAAGTTGGAGTTTTTTTAGGGTTTTTGTGTGCAATTTAATCAAAAAATCAAAATTCCAACTTTTTCAAAATTTCAAATTTTCCAACTTTTTGGATTTTAAGATTATTAGGGGGACGAACCCCCCCCCCCCCCCCTACCCCTATAACGACGTCTCTGGTGCTCTGTTGTCGTTCAGTTAATTTGATAGAACTGTGCTTACAGTTTAGTCACAGCTTGAAAGCATTTTTAAAATAAAGCGTTGACTTAAAAATATACATTTTCAGTTTTGTATATTTACCTTGCTTTAGTTATTTTAAACTTTTTCTTATTCCAAGTTTGATTTTTACAGGTATAGCCTTGAGATTTTGTGTTTTCTTTTAGTTTCAAACAAATAAAGATAAATTATTAAATGAGAGAATAAGTGATAAAGATACAAGAATAATTGATTCTCAGAATAGTTCAAGTATAATTTGTTTTTATGTACTGTAGTTTCTAGCAATAAAAACAGATTGCTATACAAGTTGACTACCTAAGCTTTTACAATTTGAAAACATTAAATTTAAATTTCTGATTTAATGTTCTATAACAGGTATAATCGGTGATCCTCTCAAAAAATAATGACCCCCTCCCACGGGCCGACAATTCAAGATATGTTACGTTTCTTTCGAAAAGATTTGTGGGGGGAGGATACATAGAATTTATGGGTGGGTGAGATTTGAACTATTACCTTTACATAGATGGGCACCCCTACTTACAGTAAAGACCACGAAAGAATACCGTCGAGGGACGGGCTTGTGTACACCGAGACCTTGAACGCTCCAATCGCCTTAGTACGACGTTGTCACGTTCTTCCCACGCTTCTAACTGAACGCGGCTGACTCAATGCATTTATAATTCTTTAAACTGTGCTCTCAAGCCTAGAGCGGTAAATACCAGGAGTGTTCGAGGCTAGTAGATATTGGCCGCCACGCAACGGTATTCTTTAGTGGTCTTTGATATAGTGTTCATTCGTTTTATAACCGAAGATGAATAAATGATGACCACGCAGCTGAACCGCTGACGTGAGTTGAGCGAATTTCCAAAATTAAGTTTATGATTTAGGGTTTCAAACCAAATATTTGGGGAATTAATCATTAGAAATCGTATAAATATATATATATTTGAGTTCCACTCTAACGACCGCATTTTAAGTCCGATTTTGTCCAAATTGTGTACATACGTTAATTGTGTAAGTCGCTCGGACAAGTTCGTTAGAAAAACAAATCCAACAACCGGAAGCAAATTTTTTGATCGGAAGTAACTATTTTTTTTTTATTTTTCGTACAAAAATTAAATTTTTTTACGGTTTTATCTAAAAAATAAATTTAGGTTATTATTCTGCACATTTCTTTTTTTTTTACTCGACCTTGGTGACCTTACTTTTTTACACGACCTTAGCTCGCTTGGTTCCCCCAAAATCGATCAAATACCATAAAAGTACCCGGTTCAAATCCACGTGGGAACAAATTCAGAAAGCGAAGCGAATTCAGAGGTCGCAAGGTAGATATGCAAACTAGCAAAGCGCAAACTAGGTAGATATGCAAACTAGCAAAGCGCAAACTAGGTAGATATGAAAACTAGCAAAGCGCAAACTAGGTAGATATGCAAACTAGCAAAGCGCAAACTAGGTAGATATGCAAACTAGCAAAGCGAGCGTAACGAAGCACCGTGTGAGCCGGAGATGGAGGCTGGGTGCAAACCAATTCTACTAATGTATTTTGTAAACGCAGTCAGCTATTCAGCGCCTTCGTGAGTAGACCAATTTCCCAAATAATTGGTTGAGGCCCTAAAAAATAGAAACTTAAATTTGAAAATTCTCTCAACTCACGTCAGCGGTTCAGCTGCGAGATCGAATCATTTAAAAATTAAATCAATTCTTCTTGTTTTAATTTGTGAGTAAACACCAATAATATTCTCTTTGATATCTGAATGACAACTGAGGAATTTAAAAAAAAATGTCTTAGTACTTTTAACTGTCAGGTAAAAGTCAATAAGTTCTAAGCTTCACTAACTCTACATAAATAAACTTCACATTCTAGATTAAAACTTAACTAAAATATATTTTTGCCCTTTAACGATAAATTAAAGTGTCACGTTCTGCTTGTGCAATGTAAATCTTTTACTTCACATGTCTGATAAATCTCCTCATACAGTAAATAAATTTGGTCCTTCTGAAATATTTGCCTCATTACCACCACTCACGGAGTAAAATAAAACATTCTTACACCAGCACCCCAGAGTTGGCACTGCTGGAGCGGCAGTGCTCTCTCTCCCTCGCAGCTTTGCGAGCTGCTTCCTATTTGGGCATGCGCACAGCAGCCAAACACCACGCCACTGGAACTGTGAACAGCACAGTTCCATACAAAATTGTTTGTGTCTTTTTCATAACATAAACTGGGGGATGGCTACTTACTTTAAACTTAAAGATTATATATTGTACATGTATAAAGAAAGAATTAAAGTAAGAAATTCTCATTATATTCAATGTTATTGATAATATCAAGTGGAAATATGAGGTGCTGCAGTTCCACAGTGCCTACACGCAAGCAGCCACTATGATGTTCTATAAGTACGATTGCACAATATAATTTGCTCCCTGACATTTACGACAGAAATAATTAAAAAAATAAGAGAAAAGTTTGAATCAGCATTTGAGTTGAGGAGTGATTTAAATCACTTTTGAACATAAATTCATATTCGAGGTGGGTGAAAGTACTAAAAACGGTTAATATTTTGAATAAAGTACCCACGAAGATACATGCAAAATTGTAATTTTGACCTTTACCGTTACAAAATTGTAATCTACAATGAGTTTAAAAATTTGATCAGCCATATTGAATGTAATTTTATTCTTTTAAACAGGAAGATGGGCATGCGATACATTGAACATAATGTCAATGCGAAATTTTAAGAGAAAATCAACGGCGAAAACAATACATTGATATCTTAAACCGTTTTGAATATATTTGCATTTAATTACCTTCAAACATTTCATTAGAAATTATCCACAATGATTGAATGAAACACCGAACCACAAACAGAAGGAACAGAAAACAATAACAGAACAATTTAATGAAAAGTTTATTGTACTACCCTTATGCACATTTCAATGACATAGTCATCATCCTCAGAGGGCTTTAACACTACTGTACTCTAGTGAGTGCCCTTTTTTAGTGGAGTATCGTTTTTTGTTCCTTCTATTTGTGGTTTCATTCAATCATTGTGAATTTGTCGCCACAGTGCTCTTCAACCTTTGTAATTAGAAATTATGTTTCAATAAATGTCATGATTTGTTGTCTTTATTTTAACATTGTTGGTGTCTACTCTAGTGACAGATGTTAGTAAATACATCTGTATTCTATGCTAATATTATAAAGATATGACATTTTTGTGTGTAGCTCTGTCATATACTCTGGAGCTACTGAATCGATTGAAAAAATAAATCATTTTACTAATTTTGTATTTCAGTATTTATAATTCGAACAAATTTCACTACGTTAAACCTATCTAACAGATGTATTCATGTTATTTACTCGCGTGTTATGACATAAGCATATAATAAATTAATTGATTAATTTTATATTAGTTTAATTTATATATAAAACCTTAGTTAAGTTATAAATGTTCAGAAGTCTTTACCGTTGCGAAGCATGGGTACAAATCTAGTCTTGGATAATAACATTATTTAATTAATGACCTTCAATAGTTTTATCACATAAATCAAACTCAAGAACTAAATTTTCTTCATATTTTTTTTTATAAATGTGAATATTTAATCCTCATAAATTACCTCAAGACATAAGTGCTTGAAGACCTTAAGTTGTTTGTGTTACGTTTGCCACCACAACGTTGTTCTTAATTTCATTTGGTTTTATTCTTTAAATCATATTTTGTTTTCTTTAGCCTGAGTATTTTCATTTTCTTTTTTGAAAAAAACTTATTATTTTCTACGTGTTTTTTCTTTCTTTCTGTTGTGATTTCATTTATTATGCTAATTTACTGTTTACTTTGTATATATAAACTCTTTTCCTCCTTAGCTAAGAAAAATACAAATGCAATATATAGTCTACATGTAGCCAAAATCAATGAAAAAGATTTATTATAATAATTATTATTTTCAAATCGTTTTGAGATCATCTATTATTTCATCACGAAATCTTGAATTTAAATCACATATCACATGACCATCTTCCTTTAAAATATTAAGTTATGTTCAAAACTGTGACCACATTTTTAAACTAGTAAGAATAGAAAATTTTGCATTTCCCTTTATTTTCAAAATATTAAGCCGTTTTCAAACTTTTCTGCCACCCTGTACGCTAACATTGTAGTAGGTACATCGACTTGTGAAATTATTTGATTTACATAATACAAAACATTACATAATTGTAACACAATGACATCAGTATAGTCAGCACTTATATTTGTTGACCTAAATCTGGAGAAGGTATGTAAGAATATGCAATGGGTTTAAACCATAAAGTACTTCTATGTGTAGGCCTATAGAATAACTTTACATTTGTGCGCATGTGCAGGCGACGGAGCAACAACAGTAATGGCTTCTACTTATAGTTATTTCGTACTGGTATGTTATAGTTTATTTTTATTGTAGGAAATATATTAAAAGTTAAGGCTCATATATATACTTAAGCACATTTAACAGTGTTATTTGCAATCCCAAAATGGTCACATATGGCTAATTTAAAAAAAACCTAGATTGTAAATGTTCTCTTATTAGGTAAGTTTTGAAGAAAGCACCTATTGCTGTTTCAGTAGTAGTCCACCCCATTCTAGTAGCAGTACTACGTTTTAGTAGTAGAGTACTTCCAATTTGGTATAAGTGCTCTGTTTCAGTAGTAGTTACTTCCGTTTCAGTAGTAGTGGTTCCATTTTAGTAGTAATGTTCTGCTTCAGCAGTAGTGCATTCAATTTTAGTAATAGTAGGTACTCTGTTTTAGTAGTAGTGCTTCCATTTTAGCTAGTCTTCACCCCCACCCCCTGTGCATGAAATAAAGACTCAAACAGTAAAACATAACAACAACAACAAAACAACACTACACAAAACAAATTCACAGTTCCTAAGTAGTTTTTGTCAGACATTAATTTATAATTTATATTATCTTATCCTTCCTAAGTGAAGGTGAAACTGTAAGAAATATTTTAATGTATATGATGTGTGTGTGTAAATGAAATTGAAAGAAATTTAATTTCTAGTACTTACAATATTATTTAAAAATTATAGATACATGTATAAAAAGTGTTCATAAAGTTCCTTTAACACCCTCATTATTTTTGTTACTAAAAATAAGTAAACAAAACTTTGTATATATCTTGTGTTGCATAACAGGACCAATTTTTGACATGTCTGACCCTCTATGATTTTGGGGGGCTTATGGGGCGAGGGGTTTAAAAATTTCAAATATAAACGTAGGTCATGAAATACACCATTAAAAGAGAAACACAATATCTTGCTTTGTTTCAAAGTAATGGGCAATCAAAGTTCTGGAAAATAACATACTACTTATTCCTAATATTTAAAAAAATAATAACCTGCCTTGATGCTATGATAACAATATCATTTTCCAGAACTTTGATGTAAATTTCTTTGAAACAAAGCAAGATACTAAGCTCTATTCTGTTTCTCTACTAGCTTTGTGCAATTCTGTTTCTCTTTTAATAAGCTTATCAATGGTGTATTACTAACCTACGGTACCTTAATATTTGAAATTTTTAACCCCCCCTAACCCCCTCAAGCCCCCCAAAATCATAAAGGTTCAGGTATATCAAAACATATGTCCTGTTATGCAACACAAGATATATACGAAGTATTGTTAACTTATTTTCAATAACAAAAATAATAAAGGGAGTTAAAGGGACTTTATGAACACTTTGTATATAGTATATATATATATATATATATATATATATATATACACGCGTACTTTAAACCTAACCTAATATAAACAGAAAACAACATTCTTAGCTAAATCATAAACAACTTTTAAACCTAAATAAACAGACTTAAACCAGTACCAGCGTCGGCCCGACCATATTTTTGCGCTCGTGCGGTCCTGTACCCCTGTACCTGGTCAATTTTCTTTTAAATTGATGGTGAAGTTAAAATATCAAGCTTTTTGTAAGGAGGAGTTCGCCCCAAGACAATCTAATCTAATCTAAAGACTCATCTCTAGTCAAAACAATCAGAATCACCTTGAGAATTTCAGGTCCACTGGGCAAATATAAGTCTGCCTCAAATGTGTATGAGAATTTACACTGATTTTATTTCAAACTAAATAAATCCAACGCTCTGCACGCCAACCCCATTGGGACCTTCTATACACATAATCATGTTATGTTTTCTTTATAATAAATTTGTAGGATTAATAATAACCCCAAAGCTAAGATGGTAAATAATGTTAAATGTAAAGAAAAAAAATTATTTTGGATATTTTATAACAGCAGTTATAATAAAGGTTAAAAGAACCAGCAAGACTCAGTTTATTAAACACCTAACCTAAAAGTTAGAAATACAAATAATTGATTCAAAGTTTGAAATCAGCTGTTAATGGAAATATTAAAGGAAACAGCTGATTCCTGAATCAACAATAAACATATTTATTTATTATTTAGTATGGCGCTCCCATTGCCGTAAAATATTTAGTATAGTTTGTGTTGTTTTTACGTCTAACAATGGCGTTGGTTTTCAAAAAATATAAAAACACGAGTGTATTCAAATTAAACTTTGTAAAAATATCAAAGCAATCGGTGATGAACAATTTAAAAATTAAGATTTTGAACAAACAAATATTAAAATTTGTATTTATATAGATTGTGATGTTTATTTGTTGTAAAAGTGTGCTATGTATATTTTTTTATGTATAAATTTTGTTTGTTTTCTGTTAATTATTGTCTAATTTGTCTGCTTATTTAGTATTATTAAATAAAAAACTCTATATCTGCCCTGCCCAACTGTGCACTGTGTTTATATAAAATTGCAAGCAAGCAGTGTAACTAAATCACCCATGCACAGGGGCCTTTTAATACATTACACAAAGCTTTCATTCCTCCACCCTCTATTTTTCGGTTTGTAAAAACAAAAGTAATCATTAGTCATTCAGCGTTCTTATTAGAGCGGTGCTCAGTTCATTTGATCAAATGTCCGTATGGCCAGTCCAGCCCTTGCCAGGTGCTTTAAAAACCTGTACTAACCCACCTACTGTTTTGACATACCTTTAACATAAATCACACTAAAACTGCAGGGTTTTTTCACTTTTTCTATCACTGCTCTACATAGCCCTCGTGACTGAGAAAAGCTGAATAGACGAATGAAAGTTCCACCACAATTATATAAGTAATTTTTAAGTTAAATCTTCATAAACTTTCTTCCTTATAGTATAAATTATATGAAGTAAAGTATATTAAAAATATTTGTTTGTATTCTTATCATTTGCTTCAGTTTTACTGTTTACTTCTTCCTTCGGTGGTATTTTCAAAGACGATGCGTAAGAACCCTTGCGAAGCCGATGGAATGTCCAGCAAATCAGTAATGCCTTTAAACGATGAGAACTCTAAAACAGGTTAGTAAAACTATAGATAAATGAAAGTG
The DNA here is from genome assembly GCA_018207615.1 of Philaenus spumarius. Classification (NCBI taxonomy): domain Eukaryota; kingdom Metazoa; phylum Arthropoda; class Insecta; order Hemiptera; family Aphrophoridae; genus Philaenus; species Philaenus spumarius. The sequence continues at coordinate 73,205 of JAGFPH010000574.1, forward strand.
AAGATATTAGTAAGACCTCGATAATCCGGCTCTCTCGGGGATCAGGTGATGCCGGATTATCGAGGTCTTTCTTTAAAATGGTTTATACAGGGAATAAACTATAAATAAACGCACAAGTACTATATATACATATATATTATTATTATTGGGTTGTTAAAGAGTTGGTACAACACACAAACACAAACATTACACTAGATAAAATAAAAACTGAACTGAAAGTTATGTTTCTTAAAAAAAAGTACATAAACGTACATGTACTATATACTACAATATACATATGTATTATGATTGGGTTGTATAACATTGTTAAAGAGTTAAACATTTCACCTAACTAACATTACAACAACATAACAAACAATAAAATATTACAAACATTACATTACAACACAACAAAAAAACATTACAACAAATATTACAAAAACAGAACTATAAGTTATGAGCCTTCAAAAATAAAGTATGTACAGTACTGTAGAATTCAATCAGAATCACCGTCTGCTGCTGGTACTGGTGCTGGTCCAGTATCCCCAGATGATGTTGAGGGAGTAGGAAATGGCAATGTTGCTGCACTTGCATCTAGCATTGTCTTCTTCTGAGCTCTTCGGAACATTGAAGGAATATCAACCTGCTTTTTTGATTGGTTGCTTTTTTTATAAAAATTGTTCTGAATGATGTACAGATTCATCATTTCAGTAGCATGTTGCACATCATAAAATGTTTGCACGTCCCAGCAAACTTTACAAATTTATTCAATGCCTCAGAAGCATCAGCCCATGTGATGTTGGTGGTTGACATTGCTTCCTCCTCATCACTCTCGGTTTCTTGTGATTCCTGTGGGCATAACACATTTTTTACGATCGCCTCATCACTAAGCTCCTCCTCTGTCGGTTCATCTATATCAATATCAATCCATTCGTAGAGTTCTTCTTCTGAAAGACCGCTCAGTGGATTTTTTGGAACAGAAGAAATAGCATTTACAATCTGTGATTCCCCGGTTGAAGGGTCATCAACATTTTCATCATCTTCCGTAGACTTTTTTCAAAATGTTTTGGCCATAGCTTGCGCCATGCCAAGTGCAATGTTAAATTTTTAACCTCGGACTAAGCAACAGCAGTTGAAAAAATCGCATTTTTTATATTAAAGTCGAGCTGAAAATCTTTTACGCTAAAATCAGAGTTTAATAGCTTTTGCACAAACATGCCTCTGTATTTACACTTGAAGTTTTGTATCACTCCTTGGTCCATTGGTTGAATTAATGGTGCCACATTTGCGGGAAGATATGTACAAAAAATGTGCCTTAAGTTCAGATGCTGCATGGTGTGCTCTGCAATTGTCGAGAATTAGAACTGCCTTAAAGTCTTTGGGGAGATTAAGTTTTTCAAAATTGTCTTTAACTGCAGGGACAAAATGTTGGAAAAACTATTTTTAAACAGCTCTGTGTCCATCCACGCATTCGACTGAGCATTGTAAATTACAGGCAAGTTAGTTATATTTTTCAGAGCCCTAGGCTTCTTAGATTTTCCAATGACAAACAGCGTTAGTTTATGGTCGCCATATGCATTTGCACACACTAATATAGTAAGCCTATCTTTATTTTTTTTAAAACCCTGTGCACAAGACTCGTCACCACCTGCCAAGGATGAGTTTGGCAAACAGCGCCATAAAGACTAGTCTCATCTGCGTTGTAAATTTGGGCAGAGGATAAACCATGTTCACTGACGAGGTTTTCAAATTTTACCTTGTCTTCATTTGCTGCAGCCAGATCAGAACATTTTATTTCTCCAAAAACGTCTAATTTCCGTATACCATGACGAATTTTTAATTTTTGAAGCCACCCTTTTGAGAAGATTGGCATTTCATTTTCGGGCAAATTTAGTTCTTTATAAAAAAACTTGGCCTTTTCCATTATCATTGGCCCTATTACTGGCTTCCCCTCTGCTTGCTTAGCACTAAAACAAGTCCACAATACTCCGTCCAGGTTTTCTAGCTTCGGTTTGTTCAACGTTTGTCTGCTTCAAGACTTTTAACAGACGCAGATTGTGAAACAAATTTCTCTAATTGAGGTTTTTGTTTTTTGATGTCATATTATATAGTGGAAGATGAAATGTTGAATTCACTCATAATGCTGTTTCTATTCTCACGTTTTTACAACCGTTCAATAATGTTCAGGTTTTGCTGGATCGACAATGTTAGATGTTTTCGCTTTCTATTTTAGGAGTAGCACTTTTCTTAGGCTTAGAAAACATTGTTTAGTTTACACCACAAACACTCACTGTACACAAAAGTATACATAGAGTGGACAAGTAAATTACACGTTGAAACTACGTAACAATAACTGCGTAGAGAGATTGCCGCTAACTGATGGGCCTTAGGTAGAGACGGCTCCATTTCCCTTTGTTGTTGGCTTCCAGTCAGTACGTGGTGAGGGGTTTGCTAGTTTTACTCCAGCCTGTCACAAATTCTTCGAACTCCTTTAACTTCCAAACCGTGCAAAGCGGTTTTAAATCAGACAACTACTGTACTTATTTGTTTAAAAATTATTTCATCTACATTATCTTGTTTATTGAACCACATAGGCTACTACCACAGAACATGTAATATAGTAGAACCGGCACTAATGGTCGGGCGGGGTAGAGTGATGTGAGTCAAACCTCGTAGCTGTTCCCCCACTCTCTTGCCCTCAGTAAGTAAAATATTGACATAACTTAAATGACTTATCAAAAGAGGAAGAACTTTACGCAAGAGTAGAGATTAATTATTATTCGTATATTAGCCACAAACATAAACTAATATTAAATTTATATACAATTTTGGGGGGCACATGCCCCCCCCGGCGCGACGCCTATGTTGTGTTTTATGAATTCTTGTAGTTGTATGTGTTATTTCATGTATGTTTCTCATGTTATTGTGCCAGGTATATTTATCGAATGTCCTGACTGTAAATAAATCTGGGAAAAAAAACAAATTATATACTGGGTGGCACAAAAAGAATAGTCACTTTTAAAAAAGTAAATCGTCTATGATTGTTAACATAAATTTTGATTTCTATTATTTTGAATAATATTTAAATTTGTACAAATGTTTACTTAGAATTCATTAGTTATTACAAATGAATAATTGAAACTTATAACCTGAAGCCCCGGTTATCTATACTTATAAAAGCCAAATACCATTGACTCATCACAGTTTCTCCAAAACCACGAGGCCTACAAACATGAAATTTGGCACTAATACTCTTTATAGGCTCTAGACGCGCACTAAGAAAGGGTTTCCGAAAATTCGAAATTTTAGGGGTGGTTTTGGGGGGTCAAAGTTACTAAATCACGATTTCTCAAAACCTACCGAACGGATTGGAATGAAATTTAGTAGGTAGCTTCCTATAGAGCCCTAGATGCTCGCTAAGAAAGGTTTTAAAAAAATTCGAAATTTTAGGGGGTTTGGGAGGGGGTCAAAGTTACTAAAATAAAACCACCGAGCGGATTGGAATGAAATTTGGTAGGTAGCTTCCTCTAGGGCCTAGGTGCTCGCTGAGAAAGGTTTTAAAAAAGTTCGAAATTTTAGAGGGTTCGAGGGGTCAAAGTTACTAAAAATCCACATAAGAAATATATAGTGTAATATATTTATTGATATATTTTGTTTGTTTGTTAATATACATTTAACTTTGATTTGTCCATCCGTGCAAAGCCGGATCGGGCAGCTAGTGCTGTATAAACTACAAGTGTATTATGTATTATATACAAGTATTATGTATTATAGAAAGGAATGGATCTATCCAAAGTACGAGGTTTTTCAAAATGAATATCGGGGTATTAAGGCTTTGTAGTATATTAAAGCTTTGTATTATTTATTATATTTAACTTACAATTATAAATAATACATCAAATGAAAGAGCAACTCAAACCGTTTTGTTGGTACACCTGTGCGCATGCACGTGCACTGTTTCCTCTGTCTTCCGTTATAAAGCTGTAGTAGCAAAGATGACGACTACTGAACAGAAAGTTTTTGTGTTTTACAATTTGCAA
>JAGFPH010000574.1:77323-103957 GCA_018207615.1 Philaenus spumarius
GACCACTGAACAGAAAGTTTTTGTGTTTTACAATTTGCAAGGACTGAATCTGTAGTTACAGTGCAACGTGCTTTCCGTATTACGTTCAAATGTAATCCTCCGAGTGATAATAACATCCGTAGATGGTATCATCAGTTTGATGACACCGGTTTTCTTTGCAAAAGGAACGACCACTGAACAGAAAGTTTTTGTGTTTTACAATTTGCAAGGACTGAATCTGTAGTTACAGTGCAACGTGCTTTCCGTATTAAGTTCAACTGTAATCCTCCGAGTGATAATAACATCCGTAGATGGTATCATCAGTTTGATGACACCGGTTTTCTTTGCAAAGGGAACGACCACGAGAGACTGAAGAACGTGTTGAGTGAGTTAGAGTCTTTCATGCCTAGCCCCTCAAGAAATCAGTTCGAAAGGCTAGTCGTGAATTAGCAATTCCAGTGACGTCTGTGTGGAGAGTTTTAAAGAGACGGTTACAACTAAATCCTTATCGTTTGCAGTTGTTACAAGTTCTAAAGCCTACAGACTATGGTTTACATGCCAACAATATATGTTGCTGCATGACGATGAAGACTTTAGGATCGTGTCGTCTTCGGTGATGAATCAACATTTCAACCAAATGGACATGTGAACACTCATAATGTCCCCACTAGTTGCAACGATACTCCCCTAAATTAAATGTTTCTTTGTGCCATATCCCAGTGGAAAGTTTATGGTGAAGTAAACTGTAACTGGTGTTCTTATCTTGACTAGGGCTCTTTCCTGAATTGGAATACGCTGAACCACCGACCTTTATTTGGTAGCAAGGTGCCACTGGTATAACTCAGTAAGCGATTGGTTAAACGACTTTGTAGCCGACCGCTGGATCTGCCGCAAGGGGCCAGATGACAGAGCTTGTTTTGAATAACCTCTATGTTCACCCTGTCGCCGCATTTTTATGTTTACCTTTGATGGTTTATAAAGAATCATGTGTACTTGCCTCTGCTACCAGCTGATCTACCCGACTTAAAAAACAGGATTGAAGCAGTTGTTGCAACAATTACTCCAACACACTCAACAAGGTTTGGGGCGAACTCGGCTATCGAACTGATGTGTGAGGTGTGATGAATGGCACATTGAACACTTGTAGGAAAAATTGTTTGAGTTACTCTCCCATTTCAAGTATTATTTACAATTAATTGTAAGTTAAATGTAACTAGTAGTTCTGTGAACAGTAGACCTCGCTCGATGAAATAACAAATGTGGTTTTGATCTTAGGTTAAAAATAGTGTGCCAGTAAGAAAGTAAGTAGAAGGTTTAGCCAGTGAAAAATTATTTTGCAATTTATTCGTCTTTTCACTGTTTCCAGGGACATGTCTCTCAAGAGGTACGTTCTAAATCCCCCATTTTTTTATATGTTTTTTGGGGTTTTTGTTTTTAATGTTTTTTTTTTAAGTTTTTAAGATTTTTTGTATCAATTCGACTCTAAATACTGTGTGGTGCAACAAGAAACAAAATGAATAAGAGAATGTAGTTGGTAAAGGAGTACAACTCAGTAAATGCGACGCAACGCCAATCAGGCTCCTTATCTCGGCTCCCCCTCCACTACTCACTCAGTCACAGCGGCCACACTGACGTAGCACAGGAAAGAGCAAGACAGCAGGTAGCGCTCTCTCTCCATAAAATTATAAAGTTTTATGAAAATATCTAAAGAATAAATTTATAAAAACATGGTTAAAATTCAAAAACTTGGACGATTTTGAACAAATTTGAAGTTTGCGGCCATTTTGTGAGCTTACCGTCAGAGATACGGAAAAAAATCAAGAAAACAATTTTGTAGAACATCAAATTTGATAATGGTATTAGTTTTTCAATTCGACTTACAGTTAAGCCACAAACTGACTTTGGAAAAAAGCTTACACTGAGAGAAACGGTGTGGCCGCCATTTTTATTTTAGTTAAGGGGGGAAAATGGAAATAACCGTATACATACGTCGCTCGGCCTAGGAATAAGGAACATTCATGCAAAAAATCATGATAATCGGTCAAGGCCTTTGGCCGAAATCATGACACAAATAGACAGACAGACACACAAACGAAATGCCAAACGGTTGAGCTAAAACGGAGACCTCGCTTCGCTCGGTCAATAAATACTATAAAGTTTTAATAGCCCGATATTCATTTTGAAGTACCTGGTATTTTGTGCACCTAATCCTAATACAAACTTTCAGAACACAGACACATAAGAGGTGTTCAGATAGAAGGACACCAGTGGTGAAATTGCTTTGAGATTTCATGACAGATGGCTACACCTGCTACTAGGTAATATTTATTACACATTCTATGTGTACACAATTGAAAACTGATGCGAAATTGATACGCCTATCTGTGTGGAGGCAGGGATTCAAATTTGATTTGTGAAGATCATAGACTTAATTAGGGAGGGGAGCGGGCCCGCTGGGGACACCCTGGCAAATAATAAAACCGTGCAAAATCTGCCTTTAATTGCTATCACAAATCAATTAATAACATATATTCATTTTAAAACCTACTTACAACCATTTCAAGATTATGAATTGTTTTCTTTACAATTTAAGAAAAGAAATTGAACAGAGAGTATGTAAATTTTAAAATTGAAATTATATAATTTTACATGTCTTGCAGAATTACATTCAAGGGTTGTGAGACAAGCTCCGGTTCCAGTTCCGAGACCATTGTTTGGCCAAGCAGACACTCCAGCTGATCCTCAAGAGGAACTGCTAAGATATGAAAGGATAAACAGAGGATTTGAGAAAATGCTTCAATTTGTGACCATTGCGGGACAAGTAGATTCGTATCTGGCGGACAGAGCGAAGTCTTTTATCAACCGATTGTCAAAACTGACTGAAGATGACGACGGCTCCAACAGACTCCAGAGCCGCCGTAGATGTTCTTAATCATCTAGAAAAAAATCCTTTCAATTTTACTGTGATCTGTAATTTTTCACATACTGAAATTGAACAGGATTAGTATACAACAAATATTTAAACAATGAATATATTAATATGACTGTAGAGGATTTTCCATAATTTTGAAGGGGTTTTTTTTTTATTAAACAGAAGACACTTTAAGGGTCCACCTACTATACTTTATTTAAAGTTAAGAAAATGTTTAAATCCCTTACTGTTAGGTTCTTATCACTAGAGGTGAGTGCAATTTAAGGTAATAGGATAAATAATACTACTAATGCGTTTCAGACTATTGACATGTTATTACGTTAGATTGAACACCCTAACACATCGTAGTGAAGGAGATTGTGGAACGTTCCGGTTAGGTGTTATTCCCGAGTCTTTCATGTTTTCTCCCTTAGATGACATACACTCGAAACTATTACCAGCCAATTATTACCTATTATTTTTAATCACAAGTTAATTTCTAAATTTAAAAAACTGAACTGAACTGATACTGTATAATTAAAATTAATCAATACTGAATTGAAAAATTGAAGTTTATAGTCTGTAATATAAAAACGTGAACTTTAAATACTGATAATATTTTGCATATTTACACAATTAGATTACACGGTGCATTTATATTTAATCAAGTTTCTTACTTTTCTAAATTTATGTGGTTCTTTATATTTTGTCATCAATAACTCGTGGTTTTAATCATTCCATATTTTTGCTTTAATATATTTTGCATAATGTATGTTATTACTTGGAATAGTCAACATAACAATGCAGGCGATATTATTTTAGGATAACGTAATCGCATCTGGAACGTTGCATTACAAAATAATACCTTGGAAAAGATAACACATTGACAAAGTGGCCAGCTGGTAATTACCTTGCCGTGCGTTTCATTGTAAATATTTGAAACAACTGAAAGCGCTCAATTATATATTTATTAATTATTTGTTTATAATTTATTAGTTACTGCATTTAAAATTATTTGTTAATTTTTGCTGTGCACATTGTTTGGTAAAAAAAGTAGGCATAAATTAATTTAACGATATTATATTGTTTTGTGAATAATCTATGTTATTTATTATGTTTAGTTAAGAATTAATAACTCTTTATTAAGTACTTAGTTCCTTGTTTTTTTAATATTTAATGAAAATTGTTATTGTTGTGGAAACTAAATGTTGACTAGTTTATAGTATATCTGTTATTTATTAATAAAATTTAATCTATTTATTTCTTATCTACTTTATATATTATTATTTAGTTATCTCATTTTATGTTTTATGTATAATCTCTACTATAATAGAACCTTGATAACCCGAACTAATTATGACAGGAATTTTTTCGGATTAGGTACCAAATAGTTTGGAATATCAAACATAGTGTATAAATGTGCCATAATGTAGGTGTAGCCTCCTGGATTGTTTACTTTAATGTATACATAAAGGTTTTAAAATACCTCAATTCACTCTGTCAGACAATCCAAAGTATTATCCGGTGACACAATACACAAATTAATAAATAATTTACGATATAATGGTATTCAAATGGGGTCTAAAAATATTAATAGGCTTACAAAATAAATAAATAAATGAAAAATAAAATCTTTTATTTAAGACATTAGAACATGAAATATGAAAATACTGTACATTATAAAGTCTTTCAAGTAGATTAATTTATGCGTTGTGGGCAAGGGCGCCCACACCCAGGGTCAGAAGGGGGCAACGGCCCATCCCCTAGCTCTCGGGAAAGGAAATATGTACATTAATAATTATGACAGGTGTTTTTCTTTTGAGAGAATTATTTCAAAGTCAGTATTACGTAGAAGTGGTTTAGCACAAAAATATTTTTTAAATGTTGTTTACCGTTTCAATTTTCTTTCATATACTTATTTTATTTTTGACAAGAGTTCAAGCATGAGCATTATTTTGACTTTAAGAAGAGAGGAATGAGAGGGTAACCCTTTCTCTCAAACAATTTTCTACCAAATTAAAATTCATCCATTGTTGTAGCAAGTTTGCTTTGTTACGTTGATTGTATTGTTTTTGGGTGATGTTAGTGTGTAAAATCAGTTTTCCGATAATCAGTTTTTGTTTCAAACAGCTCATAAATATTATACGAGGCTTAACAAAAGGATTATCGGCAGGGACGGACTGGGTCCTTCATTAGGGCGTAAACCTTGAATAGCCTGAAGGCGCATATCAGAAGGTCTGAGGGTATGGAAAATGATATCCTATACCCACGATTTTATGCTAATCTGAAAGTAAATTTGTAAATAAAATACAAATGATTTTCTTAGGTTATTTCTTATTATATTTGTATTGTCCCTTACATTTATATAATAAATCATGTACTTCCTGTTTACAACCTGCAACAGCTGTACAATATGGCGCTGCAAATTTACATCACATTTTCCATGATATAATTTAACACATAAAACATGCGTTAACAAAAATTCTGTTAGTAAAAATAACAATTCATTATTGACTAAACTGTTTTTGCATTGACTGAGTACAAACTGTAAGCCTAATTTTTTAAAAAGGCTGTTTTATTATTTGGTTCTAACGGCCGACTAAGAAAATAAAATAAACTATCATTTGTTAATTTGTTTTTGATACTTTTTTGTTCTCATTATTTTTTAAAGTTTAACTTCATCAAGATTGTTTTGGTTTAGGCTTAAAACTTTGTCAGATTTTGTAATGAAGAGATGGAAATGAAAGTATGAGATAATTCTGAAAAACAATGTATATCTTACAACAATTAAACTATTTACACAAATGACACAACTAAAATCATGTTACAAAGCTAAATTTCATTAAATAATTTTATAAATTACTTTAAAGTCTTTGAGCTGTGAGAAAATAAAATAACTACTAAGTTATGATTTTTCTTCTGGTTCAAAGTATATTCAATACATCAAGAGACCCTTCGTTTTCTCGTTTTTTTCACACAGCTTAGCTATCACAACATCATTGTCTAAGAAAGTGATTGTCCTCTCTCTTTCTATTTTGATTAAGCTAGAGCCCTCTAAATAAGATATAAGAGCCTCTAAATTATCTTGGTTCAATGTTGCTCGAAGTCTTGATTTTACAAATTTGAATGTAGAGAATGTTCTCTCACAGTTAACTTGTGTCAAAGGGATGGTTAAAATAAACTTATAGACCAGTTCAGTTCAGGGAATTATACAGAGTACATGTTTTAGGGCCTACTCATATATCGCATTGAACACACACTTGATACACTGCTTGCATTCTGATGTATTAGAGCAAGTCTTATTTTCCTCTTCATCGGATTCATCATTGCTCGACTCATAATTATATTTTATATCTGAAAAACTTTCTTCGATTGTCAAGTTTAAATCAGACAATACTTCAAACAAGTATTAAAATTCTTTCAGTTTTTATCTGTCTACATTTTGTACCAATGTTCAAATTTTGTCCAAGGTATTAGGTCTCAGTCCATTTTTTTAAATTCAGGAAATCTTCTAGGGTCGAATATAGGCCTAATTATTTTTTATCTGAAAATCTCGAGTTCAATGACACAATACACTTTTATCCTGAATTAGTCTTCTTCAGTTGAGTTGACAAAAGCATCTTCATTTGTGTCACAATCACCATATACTCTCTTGGCGGTTTGTATTCTTTTTTTTTCAATTCTGTCTCAATGCACAATTTGTCTGCATCTAAAGAAGGGTCTTCATCTACATTTTTGTTGATGGAATCAGTCATGAAAGACACAAATCTGTTAGCAGCCTTCTTGACATCTTCAAATTCAAACTCGTTGTGAAGTTTTCCCAAAGATTTTACTGAAATAGAGAAATAGGCAGATAGAGACTTTTTGAAGATCCGGAATAGTAAACAAGATAAGGTAAGATAAGGCAATTGGACGGATATACAGCGACGAAAGTAAATCTCTAGTAACGTGTGATGAACCGTCAGAAAGTGACACTAGTTCTTCATCAGATGATGACTTTTAAAGTAAGTTACTAATTCGTATTTCTTTTTCCGGGCCTTGAATTATGTCAATTAATTGTTAGAATATATAAATACAGGGTGTTGAAAAAGTCTGGAGCCGGTTTAATATTTCGTATATGAAAAAAAATTTAAGGTAGATGTGATTGAAGAACTACTCTATGTAAAAATACTATTTTATTAAGATTTCAAAAAAATTATCCGCCATCTTGGATCTGCCATTTTGAATATAACTTTGTTTTTTTAAATAGGAAGGTGGTCATGTGATACATCATTTCGATGTAGAATTTCAAGAGAAAACCATCCGTGAAATTTGCACATCCATATCTTTAACCGATTAAAAATGGCGACCAAAAAACAACGAAACCGTGCTTTCCGATTTTGCTCCATTTTGCTGTACTATTAAAAAAAAACTAATTACTATTATTTTTGGATTTAGAATGAAATAAGTTTTCAAACGATATGCCACTCAACGATATTTGGTTGAAACACTCGAAATCAATTTTGAAAAAATCAAAATGGCTGACACACAAATATTTTAATTACTCCCAAATATCGTTGTGTGGCATATGGAGTGAAAGCTTATTTAAATTCTAAATCCAAAAAGAATAGTAATTAGTATTAAAAAAAATTAGTACAGCAAAATGGGTCAAAATCGGAAAACACAAATTCCTTGTTTTTGGTCGCCTTTTTTAATCGGTTAAAGATATGGATGTGCAAATTTGACCGTTGGTTTTCTCTTGAAATTCTACATCGAAATGATGTATCACATATGATCACCTACCCATTTAAAAAAACAAAGTTACATTCAAAATATCGGATCCAAAATGGCGGATAATTTTTTTGAAAGCTTAATAAAATAGTATTTTTACTTAGAGTAGGTTCCTCAATCACATCTACCTTAAAATTATCTTTATATACGAAATATTAAACCGGTTCTAGACTTTTTCAACAATCTGTATATATATTATATAGTTCATAATGGGAATATTTGCTTGAAACATACTGGGATTAGAGACTATAAGTTAGAACTTCAGGCTATATTTTTTTTAGGGTGAATTTATTTTTTCGGGCTGTTAATACATTGTTAGAATACATAAATACGAAACATATCTCAATATGTTACGATTCTACTTACGTGCATGTATCCTGTGTAATGATTATCCAAATAAATTGAAGCGTTTGACTCAAATTAAGTTTAAAATAAAAGAGACACAATAATTTACAGCTCACATTCTTCACACACTTTAAAGTTTTACGTTTTCGTTATTATACGGTTTACGAAATGACAGACGACACCGATGCTGTGAAGTTTTTATTCGGGTTCGGCATAAAATGGCGCGGGAAGCAGCCAGCTTTTTTAAGTCGCTCAGACCACAGAGTGCTACTCGGTAGTCGGTACACGTACGAGAGATGAGCTGCTTTGCTATCGCTTGCTGACAGTGTCAACTACAGATCACACCGTACTTTATGTTTTCCCAAAATTTTTACTCTGAGTTTCCTCTCGCTTTCTAGAAATGTGTCTCGGCTAATTCTTTGAATTTTAAAGAATACTTTTGGACGAGGGTGCAAAGAAGGCGCATCGGCCCATTGGCCGGTGGGCCAGTCCGCCCCTGATTTTCGGTCACCAAATCAGTTCTAAGGTATTTTTTTTCAAATTGACTGGTTTTCGATCTTGTTCAGACATATTTAACTATCATACTTCTTTCTTTACTTACAAACTTATTTCATACAAGATGTTGCTACTGTATAACCTTACTACCAACAAACTGTTTTTGATATTTTATCATACAACTAGCACCAGTACCGGTAGGCTCTTAAATGTTGATCTGACTGGTAATTTTTTCCTAATTTTTCCGGACTGCCCTTTTATAAGGGTGTGGTATTCAAATTCACCAAGGCTCCCGTATAGTCTCCTACAAAAAAGACAGTCACAATTGCCACTGGTTTAGGGTGATATACAGTTGTTAATAGCACCACTAATAAAATATGTTAAAAGTAAATCCACCAGATACCACATACAATTTTGCTTTTTTACTGATGAAAACGACATGTTCTTTGTTTAGTCATAATAAATAATACTGCTGCAATTCACATAAAAACATCTTGATGGTGAATAAAATATGAAGCTAACAAACTAATATATTTAATAATAATAAGATTACCTTGTTAGGTCCGTCACGTGACTTCTAGTCGTTGTATTCTTCACGACATGTTTCGGAGCCGAAACTCCATTATCAAGTTAAAATCACTCCGAAGAGATCGTCGCACATTAAAATAAATAAAACATATACACACATACACACTTACATACCACAACAACACATAGATACAATATCGCGCTTGATACAAACTTAGGTGCGCAACCTATCATTGTCGGTTGAATACTGCCGGTATTGCGTTCAGGGATCTTAAAGATGTTTATCTCTGTTTGTCTTCTGTAAATATTTGATGGACGTATCATATAAATGGTGAGAGTGAAATGAAAGTAGGTAATTTAAGATATCGTCCGGTTTATTTTTGAATGCTTTATAAATTTCATACTCTTCCTTAGCATTCATTAGTCTACCTTTGCTGCAAATGTGTAGGGTTTCTACCGAAGCGTGGAAGTCACCTGAGCTATGTTTATTTTCGGCAAGGTGACGAGCGTAATTGGAATTGTTAATGTTGGACTTATTGTTGGGAAGATGTTCCTTGTAACGTTCGATGAACGCTCTCCCTGTCTGCCCTATGTAATGTTTACTACAATCCTGGCAATTGATTTTATAAACTCTGGACTTTTTTTCAATTGAGGTGTTGGTTTTACGCCTAAGCAATTTTGATAGTTTATTGGTAGTACGGAAGGATAAAGTGATGTTGTGTTTTTTGAAGATGTTTTTTAGGACGTTAGGTAAAAAGTTCGTATACTCAGACGAGACATATTTATTATCAGTAGTGCTATGGGTTTCTATGTGTTTATTGTTCATTTTCTTTTTATGGTTTTTAATCATCTTATCAATTATTGTACTCTTGTACCCATTGGCTACGGCTATATGTTTAATGTTGAACAATTCTTCTTGGTAATCACCTTTACTCAATGGCACAGTGAGAAGTCTATGTACAAAGCTATGAAAAGATGCCATTTTTTGAGAATATGGATGGTAGGAATGAGCGTGAATGCTGACGTCAGTTGTAGTGGGTTTACGAAAAATTTTGTATTCGAACTTGTCTGTGCTTTTTTTGATGGTTAAGTCGAGAAAGTTGAGTTGGTTATCTTTTTCAGTTTCAAGCGTGAACTGTATCTTGGAATTATCTTGGAACTGCATTAATATATTTTCATTATTAAATAACTCCCCTTCTGGAATAGCACAAAGGATGGTATTTGTGACTTACATAAGCATAAACGGAGGATAAAAAACTGAAGGCCTACTATATTGATTTTCCTTTCCGCTTGGATCATAATTACTTAGAGCTTCAAATAGATGGAAGAAAACATTGTAAAGCCGCGTCCAGACATGCAACCGTGTATCGTAGCGTAGCACCGTCGTGTTTATATTTGGACGGAACACTGTGACCGCAACCTCGTGACATCGTAGCGTGATCGATGTTGATTTAAAAACTACGCCATTCCATTTATCAGTTCTTGAGAAAACGTGTATAGATATGCTATACGTGCAGAGAAAACATGGATATTGCAGCGTCAGCGTACATACTTATGGACTATTTAGTAAAAAGGAAAAAACGTCAAAGACGATGGTGGCATACACAGTTGTATAGTAGAACAATGTACAGTGGCAACCAATTACTTTTAGATTTAAAATTTCGTGCATTGAGCGGGCTTTACAAAAATTTTACAAGAATGTCACCGACAGACTTTGAGTTTTTGATTAATTTAATTGGCCCAAAAGTTAAAAGACAGAATAGTAACTGGAGAAAAGCTATTTCCGTCCAAGAAAGACTATCAGTTAGTTACAATTCGGTTTTTAACTACTAGTGATTCCTTTGTAAGCCTTCAATACCTCTTTAAAATTTCTAAACAATCGATAAGCATTATTGATCCAGCTAAAGCTATTGTGGAAGGATTAAAAAAAAATACAGGTAATAAATAATTTTTTATTAAAAAAATACTAAACAAATTTACAAAGTAAACATATTTGATTATGAATACAAAAATAATTAATACAAAATGTGTAACACAAAATAAAAAATATTTAAATGTACTCTTTTTAACCTTCATAATTAAAGTCAGGCATATTCAGATTATATAATGTTGAAATGTTGCCGGGAACTGAGTTGTCTGGTACTGTTTTGCTGGAAGAGGAAGAACGCATACTGGAATCGCTAAATTGGGTCGGAAGTGGAGATGACTGTGAGACTTGTGAAGATGAGGATAGGTGTGAGAATGGTGGTGGATGTGAAAACAGAGGTGAGTATTGTGATGATAGGGGTGGGTGTGAGATTGGATGTAACAATTGAGAAGATGGGGGTTGAAGTGGTGACTGTGGAAAAGTTTGAGGAACATCTAAATTTGGAACGGTATTAAAACCGTGGTATGAACATCGATAGAAGTAGGGAATTGCATTATTATTGACATGGGTTCTATCAGCATGAAATAAAATGTCTATAATGTCTTGCTGTACTACATTTTGCAATTCACAGGCGTATTTGGCTAGTTTTTTTTGCTACAAGATTTCCAAAAATCTGACATTCATTTTGTTCTTGCTGAGCTGATTGTGATGCTTTAGTTAATATTTCGAAATCTAGTTTGGCTTCATCTGTACGTCCCTTGCGTTTTGTAAGAGGTTGATTTTCCCTAATACTATGAGATTGATTCTTCTCTCGCTGATTTTCAATTTCAGCCACTTCACGTCCAGTATCACCAGACTCTTCGTTGGGGATTGTGTCATCTGACAGCTCTTGTTGTATTTCGCTGTCTTCAATCTGCAACTAAGAAATAACAACAATTTAGCACCATTATTTGTAATATAACATCAAATACTTTTTACAGATTCCCAAAACTGCTGAAGAATTGTTTAAAGTAGCAAAACAATTTGAAGATATATAGAATTTTCCACATACGTTGTCTTCAAAGCACCTTTTAATTCAGGAAGCGAGTATTTTAATTACAAATCCACGTTTAGCATTGTTCTCTTTGCGTTAGTAGACGCACATTGCAAGTTTTGTATGTCGATATTGGTGGTCAGGGACGGATTTCTGATGGTTTCATATTTAAAAACTCTCCTCTTCATAAGAAATTAGAGGAAAATAATTTAAACTTTCCACAAGCAGAACTTCTGGTATTTGGTAGACAGCAGGAGGTTCCTTATTTTTTTATTGGAGACGATTCTTTTTTTTTGACTGACAAATTAATGAAACCGTTTTCGGGAATGTTTTCCACAGGTTCATCACAAAGAATTTTTAATTATAGCATATGTTGTGCAAGAAGAACCGTTGAAAATGCTTTTGGCACTGCCTCAGCTGTTTTCAGAGTACTTCGGAAACCAATGTTGTTAGAACCTGATAAAGCTCAAATCATTGTAATGGCTGTAGTTCATTTACATAATTTTTTAAGAATAAGTTCTCAACCCTTATATAGTTATATGCACCAAAAGAAACATTTGACACAGAAATAGAAGGTAGGCTTACTCCAGGAGCATTTAGGGCTATAACTGATGATCCGATGGTTTCTTTACTTCCGCTGAGAAATATTCCTAGAAGGCCATGCTTACATGCCAAAGCAATTAGAGACGAATTGACGGATTTTTTTCAAAATGAAGGTAAAATTTTGTGGCAAGACAAGTATGCATAAAAAGTACTACTTACGGTGCTTTAAGTTTCTACAACATTATTTTTGTCCCAGAGAAAAGCAAACTTTTGAATGCGAACAAATTGCTTTCATACACATCAGAGCGTCCTGCAATGATTACAAAATAACATTATTAAAAATGATATAAAAAACAAAGGTAAAACATTTTAAACATGTTTCATTTAGATGCATTTACAGTACAGTGCGTTTCAGAACTCTGTAATAATGATTTTAAATTATTAGTATTCAACAATTTTGGTGTTCAAAGCTCAACTTGTGTGTTTTATACAATTACCAAGATATTATATTTAATTTTTTGTCAAAAACTGGGATATCCTTTAACCTACATTCAAAATGAAACAACATTTAATTTCTCATAAAAATTAAAACTTTTTTGTTTCTAAAGTTTATTTGTAAAGATGAACATTTTGTTTTCAAGATATTTAACATCAAACATTTCAAATATATCATTTTGAACTGGTCAGTTGGGAAAAATTCATTATTTTCGTTTCAGTTTGTCCTTTATGTTATAAAACTTCATGCAAAATGTCAACGTATAGTTTAAATCTGTTTTGAGATAAAAATAGATGGACAAAAAAATAAAAATAGCTGCTGTATAAAAACTAGGGGCTATCATACATATTAGTAATGACACTGAGAATTGTCTTTAGCCCAGAATACAGTCATACGTAAAAGTATTTTAGAGAGCTGAAACACCCTGTAACAAGATTTTGGTAAAAAATCATCATAAAAATAAAGTTTATTTGTTTCGTCTTTTAATTTGTATTAAATTTTGTTTTTAACGAAAGAAAAAGATTTCTCAAGTTTTCATTTGATTAATTGCTTACTTTACTGTTTTATTTCTAGTTGTTTATTGTACCTAAAGGATTATAATAAAATAATAATAATAACATATTTATTATTCACTGACCTGATCCCGTACCCCGAATCTCTTTCATTTAAAATTTTTCCCGTCTCATCGATGACAAAATATTACTAATTTTCTTTTTACATTCATCCGCAGTAATTTTTAAAATATCTGCAAGTTCTTCCCAAGCATCATTTTTCTTTATTTTATTATAATAGCTGGGATGTTTTGCATCCTACAATATACTTTTATTACGATATATTTCAATTAATTGCAAAGTGACCTCTTCAGTCCACTCCATGTTGCGTTCTGATATAAAGCATGATATAGACAAGACCATACAAGACGCAATGATTATCATTCCTTTGATGCGACGCAGAAAGACCGACAAGCTATGGAACGCTCCGATGAACGCCTGGACGCTACGCTGTCACGAGGTTGCGGTCACGGTGTGCAGTCGAAACATGGCGGTGCTACGATACCATGATATAGGTCTGGATGTGGCTTAATATTAACAATCACCATTTCTCCTATAACTTTGATAGGTTTGGTTATATATTATCTTTGATTATACACCTTAAATTCCTTAATCAAAGATATTATATAGGTACTTCGAATATGTCAAAGCTTTAAGGATCCTAGTCAACAAATTGAGTTTGTCATAAAGGACATCGTAGTATATTGTGAATTAGTTGGAGTTACTTCAATTCGTCCTGTCATAAAAATTGCTTACATTCCAGTATACTAGGTGTTTATTAAATTAATTGTATTATTTATTTATTTTTCTCTGGTTCGCAGGTCTTTTGCTTCCATGGATCATGGATAATGGATAGGGTGACCAAACGTCCCGGAAAATGAGGATTGTCCCTGTTTTTGTCCCATATGTTTTTTATAACATACGTTGTCCTCAAAAGTGGTTTCGGGATGCTCAAAAGTCCCGGAATTCAGTTTTAAATAGATTTTATGAAATTTTATCCAGTAGACTGATGAAACTAACAGAATGGAGGTCGATTTTCTTGAAGCAATCCTACAGATCTTGTACAACTACAAAATCGAGTGTATAGAATTTTATAACTACGTCTCAAAGCACAAAATCATGATCAAGAAGGCTGTATATGCGTAAGCAGGACGACCGTATGAGGGAGGGGTTCTAGCAACCGGGGAAGGGGGGGGGTATGGAAAATGTTTTAAAATAAAAAATAACACGTTTTAGGCTTCCCAAAAGTACTTTACAATTATAAAGGTATGTATACTTTTCCACTTCTAATTGTGATTCAGGCCTATTTTAGAATAATTTAGAACAGCAATCATGACTCATCCCCCCCCCCCAATCTTTCCGGGCGCTGTCTCTAACCCCATAGGCCAGGAACACACACTGCGTTTTTTTGTCGGCTGCGGATTAGTTACCGTCGCCGCTCATAAAATTTAAAGTGTGCACACAGGACGGTAAAATTTCCGATGCCGTTTTTAAAGCCTCACTCATTGGGATTCGTTAAACTAAAGTGTCTAATTCATCAATCATGAAGTGTGTTATGTAATACATTATTTCTTTTAATGTTTTATTGATTTGAACAGAGAGCAACTCTCGCTTTATTGTTATTCCGTCGCTAATTGAAAAGAAAGCAAAAAATATACTTATTTGGTTTCATCCAATCAATAAATAAAAGAAGAGAAGATTTTGAGCATTCTACACTGTGTTTCCTGATTTGAGGAACTAGAAGAAACATTTTCATTTATTTAAGAATGTCGGTTTCGTCATTCGACGAACTAAACATACGACTAAAAGATAGTATTCTACGAAAAAATACTAAAATAAGGAAAGTTGGCGAGCATTTGGTCACATTCGCCACTATTTCAGCGGAGACGGTGGAAAATCCGTCGATTGTAGTGGCAGCGAGCGGCTGCACAGCTACCGTCAGTGTTAAATAAACCAATAGTTTATTTTTTCGACCAATGTGTATGCTCTAATACCCTCCTTTGCGCCACTGTTGATATGATGGCGACGGCAAATAATCCGTGGCGGACGAAAACTCCGTGTGTGTTCCAGGCCATACACTATACTGCATCGTATATAAAATAAAATGCCAGTGCTCAATTCGACCAAAGATAATGTTAGCAATATATTGATCATTTATTGTAGCTTGACATTTGCATAGGCGATGAAAACAAGTTACTCTTAAGAGCGTATTTTAATGTAAACAAAGTGCGAAATATTTTTTTCAATGGGGGGGGAGGGGGAAGGCTGGACGAAGTAAAAAATACCCCTTTCTCCAAGAACAATCAACCCCATCTACAAACTGTCAGTGATATTTAAAGCTTATGTTAATTTTATTTTATTAAAAATTCCATGGTTATAATATTTTAAAAACTATAATATTTTTTTAAAAATTAATATAATATACTAGATATATCATTAATTAATTAAACAGATATACCTATAGAAGTAAGTATTAGTAAATTTTGTGTTTCTCCTTTTTATCAATAGGCTATAAATCAGGTTAACAAACTGTATTAACAAAACATAAATTTCTATAAAATACAAATATTTTACATTTTAAAAACCTGGGTATAAATTGGGGGGTGGGTCCCTTGGTGTCCAGCTGGTATGATGGTTTTCTTCGGAAATGATTTGGTCACCCTAACCATGAATCAACGTTTTTGGGGATTTCTTCAGCAATAACAACTTAAGATATAACGTTTTTAAATTTTAATGTAACTTAACCAAATTCATGTTGTATATTGGCTATTTTTGTTTTATATAGTAACATTTATAGTTTTATTGTAGAGGTAATCATCAATATAGCCTATTGAAGTTTATCCCGGTTTATCACGTTTGTACGGTAGGTATGTGATCTCTGATATGTACCATTTCTAGTACCCTGATCATAGACGGAACTGGTTACTTAATTAACTTATTTAACCCTCCCAAGACAAAAAATTACCCTAAGCAAATTTGCATTATTCATTTGGCTAAAAGTACAAATTGGACGTAGTTATGCAAAAAGGAACCATCCCACAAAATTGTGAAAAATGAGGTATGGGTCTCATGTTGTTCAGCTCAGTGAATTTTATTTTCTGCAAAAAAGAATCAAGTCTCACAATACTACTTGATATTTTGTTTTCTTTTAAGAAAAAAACAGACAATTTGCTAATGGAATTTCTACATTTTACAAAGTGCTTTGGTTCTTTCAAACCTTTAGTTTTAAATTTTGCCTTTGAAAACCAAGTAGCTTGGTTCTTTATTGCAATATTGAAGTAACACAATCATTTATAGAACCATAATTTGCGAAAAAGAACCATGTAGTTTAACCCTTTCAGTCCCAGGCATTTTCTCTGAATTTGAAAGGAATAGTAGACCTATAAATAATATTTTCTACTATAAACATTTTTCTAACATACCAACAAATTTAGAAAAAACAAAATTACATACCATAACAAAAAGTTTGTATAAAGAAAACAGATAGAGGAAAAATATATTACTTGAAAACTTGCATATAACTTTAAGACACATTTTGTTGTATACTTATGTTAAAAATTTTGGGACAATATCTTGCTAAATAAAAAAGTTACACTACTATTTCGAAATAATAAAGTTTTAACCCGAAGAAAAGAATTCGCTTATAACGACGGTAGGCAAGAAGGGGCGAGATAGGCAATATGGTTGCTTTGTAAAGTAGCTAAGAGCATTTTATTCTGTACAAGTCTTAGTAGCCGAGAGATAACGTGGGGTCTTCCTGATCAGAAGATCCCGGGTTCGAATCTCGCGAGACCAGGTAGCTTTACATATCTGTGGTTTGAGGGTAAGAGGGCGGAAGTAAAGCAAACGGTGGTTGGCTTGCTTCCAAGCTGACGGGATATGACTATTTACCTGGTCTAAAGGCTTGAGATGTTTTGCAAAATTTTACTGTACAGTAGTAGGCCTATTTCTGTGTATATATAGGCCTATTTATAAAATTAATTTAATTTAATTTACGATTAAAATCAATACATTTGTGCTCCTGTATAATTCGTAGGGTTTGTAATATTGTATATTGTTCTTCTAATGTACCTACATTAACTTACTTCAAAGGAAATTTAGCTTCAAATAGAATTAACTGCAGTCAAGATCCACTTATGAGGTGAAAGTTTCCAATATTATTTTTGTACCGTATAATAAAACAAATTTGTTGGTTTTCTGTAAAATTTCATAATTTAGTAGCAATATTTTTATGCTACGGTACCTACAATAAATTGTATGCTTCACGAGTATAAGCAAGTCTTCTCCTTCTGCAAGTGCAAAGGCGGAAACCTGTTTATTAGGGGGGATACTATAGCTGGCCTTGAAAAGAAGGCAGAATCTTTCAGACGTTTTGATCAGCTGTTGTGAATTTAAAGGATTTTAATATTTTGATTTTCAACTTCACTAGACAACTGCACTTAGGCCGTTCTTTTCAATCATAGATCATAGATTCTTAAAAGCTGGACCAAGTAAACAGTCATTCAATCTATTACAATTTGTTTCTTATCGTATGTAGTTAAGTTTCTGTTTCTTGTTCAGTTAAATTATTCTATGTATTAATTGACTGTTTCATCTAACTCATCAGCTAAACATTTAATGGATTTGTATGTTTGTATGCTTACTTTGGCAAAACATATTCATAGAAAGTCTGTATCTTTATTTGGTCTATTTTCGTGATATCACATAGTAATTAAAATACCAGTTAGAGCACAATCATAACATGTGAAAAGTTTATTAACCTAAAAGTTGACACTGATTATAAAAGTTAAACGCCAAAGAACTAGCTTAACATATAGGAAATAGCATTAATAGTAGTGCGATTGATAAATACTATTTTTATAAATGAAATAACCTAAGAATTTGATTGATAGGTTATCCACTTGTATTTTTTATTATAAACATGTTTTAAAAACATTAAATATAAAATTTAATAATGGTTACACTGTGATGTCTTAAATCCTCAATGGGTTCGAACGGCTCAAAATTTGTGAGAAAAATGGTTTCACCATTTAGCCCTAATGCGGGATCGAACAGTCCAAGAACTTCTGAAACCGATTCCACGCAAGATTCGGCAAATTGTAATATTACAATCAGAGGCCCTGCGTCCGTTGTGTTAACTAGACAGGGGTAAGTAAATATTAATTTTGTATACACTACCAACGTGCTACACTATATTGTGGCAAGGCTGCCAAGCTATGTGCAAAAGAACGCGCTCTAGATTGTAGGCCTGATCTTGGCGTAAGTTTACAATACGCCATCCTGCTGGCAGGTAACAACCTATGACGTAAGTTTACTATTCGACCCTAGCCTAATATTTTTTGCAGACAACGACATTGTTTTACATTCTACTGTTAAATGTTGAATACAGGTAAACATACTGTGACTAAATACTATAGGTTAGAACCGTTTGGGTTTTTTTTTATTATCCTTACATTTCTGTTGCCATAGGTTAGCCTAGAGTCGAATAGTAAATTTGCGCCCAATCTATTTTTAAGAAGCGCAAAAAACATAATACTGTAAACTCTACGTACACACAACTTAATACACTACCATGGAGTATTTAGGTGTTGACACCTCTGTCACAATTATTGTTACCACCTTTTTATTTTCACATTCCTAGACAATTGCTTGTGGTGCAATAATGCATCAAAATATGAACCCTCGAACTAGTATAAAAATGTATGACGACCGCTGTTTATTTATTTATTTACGGACAAAGTCCTCTATAGGCCTATATAAAGAATTTTACAATCATTTACATAGTCATATTATTGCAACATTAAATAACAGTGGTACAAAATAATGGAACATAAAATAATCACAATATAATATAAGAATAAAATACAATTAAATAGCGTGACAGTTGTAAATTGTAATAATTTACAATGAGTTGATTGTAATAGCCTACAGTAATAATATCTTATAGCTAGAAATAAATCCGAATCCCAGACATACAACGGTTGGCTTCGGACTCCGGACTTTCTTTTGTATTTCCAGAAGGTTTGGAGTAATCCTGGACGGGTGGTAACACTAGTCGCAATATGGCGAGGAGGCGTATTGTAAACTTTTACTGTAATTGTAATGTTTAATTTTGTAAACTTGTTGAACTTACCCTCCAATAGTCCAATTTTAAACGTCCAATGACGGTCGTTTCGGCTATAAAAACACATATTATACTTTAAAACACTTATACACACGAGTCCACAATTACAAATTACACGCTCACACATTTTAATGTCCAAGTGGTTAGTCCACTGTCCACGGCTAGACTGTCGGTGTTACGCTTGAGCTTAGTTCTTATCAGGCTATGATAACCACCTAGGTTTTTCGCCTTTAAAAACCAAAAAAAAAAAAAAAACCTTAGTTCTTATCTATTCTGTATTTGCTTCTGCGATAATAATCGCTTGCTTCTGTACCAAGTTGAATAATGGGTTGGAGTTGAAATTAAGTTTATCTTTAAGTAGCGTTCCTTGCTCTGTCTTGAAAGCTTTATAGATCTCATACTGATCCAGAGCATTCAAAAGCTTCCCTTTGCTACTCTTATGCAAAATGGTGTTAAAGTATCATTGGGTATCGGCACGGGCGATAGTATGTGCGATTTTCCATCGCTCTTATCGGCCGCATGGCCGACTTATGCCCGACTCCGGGAAATCTGGACGTTTCGTAAATAACAAATTGTAGGCTAATGTTTGGAGAAATAAATCTAAAATAATATAAGCATAAGGTAATAGTATACAAAGACTGGGTCAACTTCATATTTTAGTTAGACAATATATTGAACGAGAATTAAATAAAAAACTACGGAAACGTTATATATAGACAATAATTAATATAAAAATAATTAATATGTTTCGTACATGGTAAGCGCATACCGATGATCCTCTCTCCTCATATAACAATGTGATGCCAGGGTCTGCCAGGTAAATTTGAAATATTCATATGTGTATCCCACTTTGTTCTTGCCAAAAATAAAACAGCCATATGTTACCTTCGTCATTGAAGTCTTCTTGTTGGTCAGGAACATTTTCTAGTGATGCCTCAGAATTTGTGTCATGGCTGCTGAAATTGTCTCCACCATCTGATATTTCTGATCCCTCTCTTTCCATTGGATTCTCATCAGTAGGATCGGTACCAGAAGAATTGATAGCACCTGCAAACAATTGTAGTTTGAGACGCTCTCTTTCTTCCTCTGATGCATGTATTTCCTGGTTTTCTTCCTTTTTAACACTTGCTAGTAAATCCAGTAATCGTCTTTCTTCTTCCTGATCCATTTGAAGCATACTAATAAGAGTAGGCTATTTACTAACTAAAAACATAAAAACCTTGCACCAATACTACTAACACATCGGGTCGCGTGGTGTACGAACGAACACACAAAAAGCTACAAAACAGGTCGCATGGCGTACAAAAGACCGCACAGTAAACAATAACATCCGCCGTAACTAGCGACCTTGACGCAACTGTTTGAAAATTGTGGGGATTGGATCAACATTACCATACAATCTCAAAACATTAAAAGTATTAAAATTCAACAACTGTATACAAAAATCGCTTAAAAAAAGCATAGGCTACAAAGCATTGTTGTGTATAGGCTGATAAGTAACAGTTGTTTTACTAGCATATGAAAGAAAAGGCTATAGTGCTACTTCAATAAGCAACATCTTAATTGAACTAAACATAATATTAACAGAAAATTCTTGTGAAGGTTGATCAAATCTAGGCTAAGAATGAACTTGGAAATCAAACTCGGTCATCTATTGAATAGCACGATCAGTAATTCTAATTGTACAATTATTGTTCACCTCAATACACTTTAAAAACGGCACAATACTAATTTCATCCAATTGAACATTGGAGCAATCTCAACTCATTGAAAACTTTAAAGTAACTAACTTTACTATACAAGGGTGGATTTACAGTTTTCATTAAATATAGGCCTATGGTACAAAGATTTAGAATACGATACATGGTCTTATGTGGATTTAGCAATACAATTTTTATGCTTGGTAATAGTATAGGGACAAAGACTGGGTCAACTTCAAATTTTACTTGACTAAAAAAACTGGTTTTGAAACTTGGAAGCTTTTCTTTCCAGATTCCTTGGTAAACCAAATTGTAGATTTTACTAATATTTGGATAGAAAAAAATTTATCAAGCTTTTACTGAGAAAGAGATGCTAAGTCTACTTATCGCGATGAAGTTCACACTACAATTGGACTACTGTTTCTGGCAGGGATGTTAAAGTCTTCCCACACTAGCTTAGAAGATTTGTGGGCATCAGATAGTCTGGGCATTGAGTATTTTATGGCAACAATGTTGTTAATACGAATGAAATTTTTACTGAGGGCCCTAAGATTTCATGATATTAGAAGTAGAAGAGTGCGAAAAGCCCAAGATAAACTGGCCCCAATTCGCAAAATATTGCAGGAATTTATTGATCGTCACCAGCAATATTATTCACTCAGCGAATTTGTAAAAGTGGATAAAATGCTTGAAGCATTCCGTGGGAGATGTGCATTCAGGCAAAACATTCCCAATAAGCCTGCTCACTACGGCATAAAGATGTTTGCTCTATGCGATGCACGTATATATTACACAGCCAACTTAGAGATATATGCAGGAAAACAACCAGTTGGTCCATACTTGGTGAATAACTCTTCAAAAGATGTAGCTCTTCGTTTGATAGATCCGATCTCGGGGACAGGACGCCATGTGACAATGAACAATTAATTGGTATACCTCTGGCTAAGGAACTTTTGGAAAATCATCGCCTAATGGTCACAAGAACTCTGAAAAAAATAAACGTGAGATTCCCCCTTCCTTTATTGACAGCAAAATAAGAAGACCAGATACAAGTCTATTTGCTTATGATAAAGATATGGCATTGTTATTTTATGTCCCCAGACCCAATAAAGTCTTCTTAGTTCTTATAATATACCAATGCAGAGACACTATAATAATAGATGAAGAAACTGGTGACCAACAAAAGCCAATTATGTTGACCTGTTATAATAAGTACAAGGGAGGGGTGGACACAGTCGACCAAATGAAGTCCGCCTACTCTGTTTCCAGGAAAAGCAACCGCTGGTCACTTACTGTTTTCTTCTCCCTGCTAAATATATCAAGTATAAACACTTTTTATATTCTGCGGAGTAATGTCGAAGACTTAGGAAAAGATTTATGTAAAGCACACATATTAAGAAGAGTGGGCATCCCAAAACTTCCTGTATTGTAGTTGTAAATTTGTAGTTTACCAGAACCAAATGCAGTACTGGCTGAGGGCGATCAGCGAGAAACTGGTAAGTGTTTTCTCTGTTCGAGAGTTAAAAATCGTAAGTGTCGTACACGATATCAGCGGTTCGTCTGCTGTGAACACACCCCTTGTCTTGTGTGGAATGTGCTGGTGCAGAAGTTGAGACCAGTGACACACACGACAGTGAGTAAACGAGTTTTTCATGAATTTAAGAACTATGAACTTAAAGTGGGTTTTCCGTTCATCAATAAATGTTGTTTTATATATTACAAAGGTTTTTATGTTTTCTTTCAAGTGTTTAAAAAATAGTGTTAGGTTATAACTTTGATAATGTTGTGTAATATTATTTCAAAAAAATATCTATTATTTATCTGCTGTATTTCATGTTATGATTTTTCATGTGTTAAATTGATTATTTCACTTAAATTTGAGTTAGTTAATATTTTAGTTTTTATACTACTAAAGTTTATCAAAACTTTAGTATAAAAATCATGGTTATCTAAAAATCAGACCTTGTAGATAACCATGTAATAGTTATCTATCTTAAGTAGCCTATAATTGTATTAATTTCAATGACTTCTTTTGTATTGTAACACTTTAAATATATTTGAATTTCAGTAATAAATATACGTAAAATAAAAATTATTTACTATTTAATTAATCTTTATACCATATATTAACATTAAAAATTAATTAAACATTTATTTAGTAAAAATAGTAAAGTGCGATCATTTGTACACCACACGACCTGATAGCTGGTAGGATAAGTGACACGGCCTGTGAAGGGTTAATTATGACGGGTGTTATACAACCCTAGTGTTCTGTTCTGAGGACAAATAAAATACAAATGCTCATAGTGGTTATGGGATACTATTTTGAATAAATTCTATTCAAGTTAAGTAGTACTAAAAAATTTAATCAAGTTTAAAATAAGTAGTTTTCATTTGCTAGAATTATTTGCTATCATCTGACAACCAATATAATAGCCTTATAATCTTAACTTAATCATTGACTGGTAATATTTACCTCCTGCAATATTACAAATTCCATGATTTATAATAAAAAATCCAAGTAGGTGATGCCAGCAATTCAACTCAATAAATTCCACTTCTAAAAAACTAGTTAATATAGAAAGATGTTATCCACTAAAACATAAGATTTGGTTAGTTAAAAATGTGTTGTCTCAAAATCTAATCCTAGTTTATAATCAAGTACAGTAGCCTATTTTATAATAGGCTAGTAAAAATTTCAAAGTACAAAAATAAATTAATGGTAAATTACACATTCGCAAAAATAGCAGTTGAGCTTGAGTAATACGGAAAATTTAACAAATCTAAAATAATTAATAAGACAGGAAATATGGAGTGACCTAACCTTTCAGATGTTATTTGGTAACTTAATCATTATAAAATCGTCTTGTTTGATTGTTGTGGAAATTTGTGTACCGATATTTTGTTATTATTGGTATAATATTTACTCTAAGTTATGCTAAATTAAATTTGCCAAGCTAACTTGAATTAGGTGCTAAAATATTTTACCTAAACCAACCATAATGAACAATAAAGTGTAAAAATGCATAGAATTATGTCATGTTATAACATTTTGATGATATTTAATAAATAATATAATAAGATGTATACCTGTATGAGTTCCCCAACAGCTAGAGCTGAAATCTGTTGATGACTATATTACTTAAATGAAACCCGGCATTGTAATGTAAAAAAAGTCAATTGTCAGTTGTCGATGTCATTAAGTATGTATGACATTCTTATATTCATGTTAGTAAAAATAGTCACTGACCCTACCATTGTCATGTTAGTTGTAATAGTCACTGTCATTATTGGACCGAATAAATTATATGTTTTGCGTCCTTCCTCCAAATTTTCAATAACAATTTATCTGTTTGTTTTTTAAATAAGAATAAGATAAACTCTTACTCTCAATATCGCGTAGTTCTTCAGGTATATTTCTGTACATGTGTGCTCGTAGCAGTGTAGAATTTATTTAATTTTGGCATTAATATATACATTTTATTTGATTCTCTATAGTCGAATATTTGTGGTTGTTTTAAGAAACATTTCTTCACAATTAGTACTAAATAAATAAAGCATATTTTATATTAAAAAATCAAGTCTAATAATTGCGTTTTGAGTTAAGAGTAATGGTTACTGTACTGATTTGTTTGCGCCCCCTTGCATTAACGCCTTGCTCGATGGATCGTACATACGCAAAATACATGCTTCTTGTTTTAGTCCATTGATATACGATTAAGTTGATAAAAGATATAAATGGTTATTCTTAAGTTAGGAAATATGCTCCGTACAATGCAACCTATTTCAACACAACTCCTAAATATTTACAATTTCAGACTTGTTCGTTAGCCTCACAATGCCACTGCAAGTCCTGGTCCTCACCACAAGAGTGCAGTACAATTGTATTTACTGTAGGCCTATATATATCATTCTCTACATTAATATGGGTAGGGTAAAATCTTCTCAATGAAACTTCTCTGCATAGCTATCACTGACTTTTATGTGCACAATTATAATTTAAAACAAATCTGAAACAACTATATTGAACATTACTTTGATGTGTGTCCTAAACTTGGCAGGTTTTATTGTCCTATCCATATTTATATCGTACTTGGAGGATGGGCACTTTTCAGAAAGAACTTTAAGCAATTCTGTTCATGTTCCATTTAGAATATTCAGGAATATTCTGGTCTGACGCATATTCAGAACCAGTGCAATGTCAAGAGACAAGAGATCCCGTATATACTTAATGGCCACCACTTGTCTATTCGTTAAGTCTTGCTCCTATCTTTGTAGATGTGCGCTGGAAAATAATGTATGTGTCCAGTAACACGTCTAGATAGCAGGGGACTAACTTTAACAACATGAGTCATTAAGCTGGAAATTATAAACGGTCAAGTGTGTGGTTGACACATATCAAAGCAGTGTGTTTCGTTGCTTTTTCAGATTTAACAAATTTAAAATTGTCTCCATATAGGTTATAATAGCTAAACAATCAGTGATATAATCCAACCTGAGAAAAAAAAAACATGAACTAAATTATATAATTATTGCTAGGACATAGCAGTTAGGTCCTTTTTCCAAAACAATAAACTAAATTTATCTAAGAAAATAATAACTTTAAAAAATTCAATTCTGTTTGTTAGGCACTTTTTGTTATACTCTGTATGATATTCAAATAAAAAACAAACACAATTTTATTTTCGAGTCTTACTGATCATGGTTTCGTCAGTGACGGCATTGACGAGGCAGTTTATACAAACTAAAGAATTTTAGAAAAACAAGCGTATTTCAACATAGAACACTTACTCACAACAAAGAAAAAGGAAAGGGAGTGGAAGGGGGCTGTGGAGTACATATGGTTGACAATGGGTTTAATAAAGACGAGTTGGACAAACATTCTACCTGATCGTTAAGTACAAGGGTAGCATCTTTACAAAATAATCTCTTACAAAAAAATCACTAATCAATAATTGTCTAATATGTTTTGTCTTGGTAGTTAGTAAATATAACTGATACCATTTAATGAAGAATATAAATTATTGATTTACTAACAGTTTAAATTTAATCGTTTAGAAAGAATGCCCGTGTTTGAAAAAATATAAATACTACAGGTTGACTGAAGACATGGAGTGGATTTTGGTCTTAAAATGAAGAGAAAAGGTGGGCATACCTTAATACAAACCTCATACCTTAATACATTTTTATGTGTGCCCCATTAGTAGCTTCATTCGCAGATGTCAATTAAATATCATTTTCATTCCTTGTATGAAGGAGCATGTCCGGAGTCGCAGTTGTGATGACAGCAAT
>JAGFPH010000574.1:122054-138370 GCA_018207615.1 Philaenus spumarius
ACACTATACGTCACATTTTCATAAGTCTAATTTTCGTTTATTTTCTTAACATTTTACAAATTTAGTTTCAATTTACAATTCAGATTTTGAAGGAATGTTAAATAATTAAATGTTTTACCTTATTTTGATTTATTCTTTTGTATATATTTTTTTTTATATTTTGCAATTTTACATAATGTACCGGTAATGGTTCTGTAAACATAAACGTGCGTCAGTACTGTAGTGTTAAAGACAGGTTTGAAATAAGTATGTTTAATTTTCAACTTCAAAATACACTTCTATCTATTCAGCTTAATCTGTATTTTATTAAAAGATTGGTTTCAATGATGATATGGTTGTCATTCTGTTTTAAATGAAGTTGTTAATTTTTCTAGATAAAACACAAACAGCTTTGTTGCTTTTTTTCGTTCTAGTTAGAGATTGGTTTTAAATAGTGCTGTTATGGCCATAATTATGATTTAAGATTGTTTTTTTTTTTATGAAACTGTATAATTTTTAACTTAAAATCTCACAGCCGTCTATATAGCTTAAGGGTCTGCTGTAGTGGCGGCCATCTTGGATTTGTATCCCGTAAGACTAATGTAAAATTAAAACCATTTATTTCGTTTATTTTTTATCATACAATTGTTTGCAAGGTCTCATTTTAACCACAGTCACAATACGCATCCGTTTTGCGTTTTACATATTTTTAATCCCTTTCTTTTGTCATGTAATTGTAATTTTTTATGTACCAAGTTTGAACGTTTTTCTTTACACAGTAAAAAATTTATAATTAAAAGTGAATCATAAGCCGGATCCGCAGTTTTAGAAAGAATATTCAGTTTTTTCAGCACTCAATTACAAAAGATGGATTTGTAAAATGGTTTTAATTGAGGCAATGTCAAAGCTCTCAATTTAGATATGGCTATAGAGTGAAGCGCTGGCGTCGCCAGTTGCTTTCTCGTTTTACTGGAGCAGACCCTTAATCTATATTTTCATTCTGTTTAAAGGCTGGTTTCAAATGTTCTTTTTTCATTTTTGTTCATACACGCACAGCTGTTATTTTGTGTCTGTTTTATAAATGCAGTAAGAGTCCCTGTAATTCGAGTCTCGATAATCCGAGGTTCCGTGTAATTCGAGCCACAAATAGCATTGAATGTGACCATGCATTGTGACACATTCTTGCTGCTTGAAGGATACCGATCTTTAAATTTTTGTTTTCCAATGAATCTGTCAAGAGTGTTTGTACAATAAGTCGCCGGTTTAAATGCTTAACATTTTTTATAATGCCCTAAAGTCATGTTCGGGGAGGGGGAAAAAATAACTGTAACGTTGTTCATATAAGTGGCGCAGTACAATTGTCAATAAACAATATGATTGTTCTGTTCTGTTTACAAAAGGTTTTGTCGAGAATTAACAACAGATAGAGATTGGGCAGAGCATCAATGACAAACTACAGTATCGGTACCTAGAGAATTCTAGGAAGGCAAGATTCTTGGAAACCGGTACCGCGTCTAGAATTACAATACAGTCAACTCCCGATTATCCGGGATAATTACCGGCAAGACCATCACGGATAATGTGAAATTCCGGTTAAAGCAATTTGTTATAGTATAGGGCCCAAATACAAGGTATTATGCAAGAATTATAAACATAATGGTTATACTGTACCTTTAATCACTCCTAAAACGTATAAAAAACTACAATCACAGAGCATTATTTAGATTGAAATAGCAGTTCAGCAATATATTATTTACAATGTTCAAACACGATTAAAATAGTCCAGGATGTTCAACAACGAGTAAAATAGTCCGTCAGAGTTTTTTGAGTTTTTGCGTTTGCTTCCTTTTTCAAAATTGTGGATCTTATTTTTTGTAACACGAGCTTGACTGTCTAAATAGTCAGGAAGGCCTTCGACGTAACTCAGAGCTGTGCCGTGTGTCACTTTCGGCTAGAGTTGTTACGTCAAAAACATAACTGCTACTTAGTAACTGCTACTCTATTCGCTAACAAAACGTGAATAGATGCTACTCGTGATTGCAGTAGCATCAGTTTCGTGTTAGTCATTATTCGTTTGCTACAAGGCCGCCCGCCCTCCTGTCACCCGCATTTTTTCACTTCTTGTCCCACCACCTCTCTCGTCTCTCAACCCGGTTGACGATCCCGGTTGAGCCGCAACCCGTATAAACCGATCCCGTTTAATCGGGAGTTGACTGTACATGTACAAACACGTAAGTCCTGCCCCCTATGGCCAGCCCCCTTTCTACCAGACAGTGACCTATTTATCCAGCGATCCCTTTCACAGCACTAGATTTTATTTTTAGTGTTAAAAAAAAACTTTGAATTAAAGAAGTTGACTTCGAATTATCCATCATTTTTTTATATTGATATCATATAAAGTTCAAGGGACCGAACCGAAACTTCGAATTAACGGTAACTTCGAATTAAAGACGTTCGAACTATCCAAGTTCTAGTGTATATTTAATAAAACTTTAATTTTTTCGGAGATACGAGGACTATAAATAGTAGTTTTATCTTAACCTCTACATATTCCGTGTAATTCGAGTTTTTCACAATCCGAGGTACTCTCGGTCCCATTCAACTCGAAATATCGGGACTCTACTGTAGTTGAAACAATTGTATTAAACCGTTAGTTAAATTATACTTCCATTTATTTTAAAGATGTTGGCCTCAGGTTGGTGTAAATTGTATGATCTCTCATAACAATAAACATGAGTATCAATTTGTTTTTTTAAATTATATTAACACAGCTCTGTTGCCTTTAGTTACATAAAAACTAACTGTATGCTTTACATGAAGTCATAATTATTTCTAATTGGCTCTAAATTTAGCCATTATCGTTTGAGCCTCTGTGAAATACCTGGATATAACAGAGCGGGTTGTGATATATTAAGATGTTTAAAAACATCAAACTAATGGTAAGAATCCTCTTGTTTTGAAAATGTGTATTTATTTGTTGAGTTATTGTTTGACGAAATGAATGCAATGTTTAATACATTTGTATTCTATGTTGTCATAAAAATAGTTTAAAATTAAATTTTTGTGCTTTTTAATCACTCCTTTTCCAAGAGTCTGTGAATATGTTTTGACTAGTATCGATTTAGTCTTTGCGTAGAACCTAAGTCTATACTAGCTGCTATTAGTTAAGCCCCATTGAGGGAGTTGCATTTTTTATATTTAAATGTGTATTACTAGTTGGAAAATCAACTTGAGTTCCGCTAAAATTATTTCAGCATGTTAAATATTAAAAAGACCGCTAAATTTCAGTTTTACTATATAATTTGTGGCTGATAAAATAACCTACAACAAAGTTTCTATAACTTGTTTGTAGAGTAACCATTTTGGATATCTTTATGTAAACTCCAATGAGCACTCCTCAACGGTATAGTTGTATATTATGTAATCGGACGGTTAGGGCACCAAACCCCGCATGGACTAACTATACTCTAGTATAGTGTAGGTAGATGAAGGAGGAACCTAGTAGCATAGCTGCCTTTCTGCCTTTCACAGTTTTTCTTATGCATGTCTGATTAATTTATTGTTCTGTCATAACTCCTAAATGAGGCTACAACTTTCCCTGTAAAATGGGGAAAAATATAATATCCTACAATTGGGTAATTTTTACATTTGTTAGGTACCTACGAGCATATATGTATAACATACCTACAATGGTATATGTACATTACCTACAATCATATATTTACAAGGTATATATTTCCAAGGAACTTTCGAGCATATATTTATAAAATTCCTACGATGGTATATGTACAATATACCTACAATCATATATTTACAAGGTATCTAAAGGATATATTTCCTAGCTACCTTTGAGTATATAAGTAGCCTACAAGATACCTATGATATGTGTATAAAATACTTTCGATGGTACAGTAGAGCCGCGGTTATCCAAGCCCTGACTAACCGAGATCCGGGTTAACCGAGGTAGTGAAAAAACAGTTTGGTTTGCGGTAGAAGCATATTTTAAAGTAACCACGCAATGTGAAATCCGCATATAGCGGCAAATGTACTGTACTGTACTTATATAGTCACTTACTGTTTCATCAAAAATGGTTCCGGTAAATAAAAAGCACAGGTTTTAGTCATTATTAAATACTGTATAATACAGTAATTTCAATGCTTTGCTAATCATCAATACAATTTTGTTAATGCTTTTTCACTAAATGTCACGTTGTTCAATAAAACTCAAACTCGCTGTGATATGGCAATGTGCAGTTAAAACCAGTAGTGCAAAAATATAAACTGCGCACAAGCGAGCGAGTTCCTTAAACAGAAAACATTTATGGACTTCTTCAAGAAATAATTTTTTTAATTGGAACATGTACTGTAGCTTCTGTATGTCGTTTTATCATTTTGTATTTTACTTTTATTTGGACGTTAGTTTTTCATTTGATAATACAGTACAGATCGCGGCGCGAATGCTGGCACTTGGACTATGGGTCCAACTAAAACCATACTAACCATACTAAAAACATCAGTATTCCCAGCGCGGGTAGATAAACCAGTTCCATGTTCCAATTTTATGAGATATCTCTAGAAAAACAAACATAATTAATGTAATTAAATTTAAAATTACTTCTGTAACCCTTTCAAGGGTGAGGTGACACCATCAGTTCGTCGAAAGAATGAACCACATTAGAAAGCAGCGTGGGAAAATGTTTTTTTTCTCTACCACACCCTTTCCCCACACTCCTCGCCTTGGCAAGGTCAAGTGCCAGCATTCCCGCCGATATCTTTAGATGCCTTTTTTTCACATCTTTGACCACATTTTCATTCATTTCACCAGTTTTACCATACGTTTCTCTCTTGATTTTTGACAGAGTCTGTGTTATCAGAGTTTTCGCCTATCCAAGGTTCTACTGTATATGTAGAAGGTACTTACGATGATATATACAAGGTACCTATAATTATATATTTACAAATTACTTGGAAGGATATATTTCCAAGATACCTATGATATGTGTATAAAATACCAAGAACCATATACAATATAATCTCTGTTAACTGAAAGAAAAAGGAGGAAAGGAGATATTGAATAACATAAATTTGGGCTGTCATGTTTTAAAGTTTGAGGTGCATCCGTTACCTTTCTTCTTTATATAAAAAATCTATGATTTTCGTTTGTTTTTTTGCATAGCGTGTTTACTTCATGTCAGTTAGAGTAATGAAGATGAGGGCGCAACACATAGCCAGTAACCTACAAGGTTCCAACTACCTTCCTTCCACATATTGAGTACATTGGTTGAGGCATTATCGTTAATAATATTCCATGACAAGGTGAAATGATACTGCATTGTTGTTAGTAATATTCCATGACAAGGTGAAATGATATGTTGTTGTCGTTAATAATATTCCATGACAAGGTGTAATGATACTGCGTTGTTGTTAATAATATTCCATGACAAGGTGAAATGATATGTTGTTGTCGTTAATAATATTCCATGACAAGGTGAAACGAAACGGTGTTGTCGTTAATAATATTCCATGACAAGGTGAAACTATACGGTGTTGTCATTAATAATATTCCATGACAAGGTGAAACGATACAGTGTTGTCGTTAATAATATTCCATGACAAGGTGTAACGATACGGTGTTGTCGTTAATAATATTCCATGACAAGGAGAAACAATACATTCAAGGGAAATAGACTGTCAAAGAGATCTATTATATGGTTGACCTGATGGGTAATACTCGAATTTTAGATTGGTATAAATGTGTTTCTATGATTGGAGGTTGTACTATATTTTAATACATTTTAGCTCACGGATTAGTGAATTTTAGGTATTCTTAATACAATTATGCCAACTAATCCAAATTTAATTTAGGTATGTCTTACCTTAATTACCTATCATGATTTCGGTCATTCGACCATCCACAGGGTATTAGAAGCTTTAACACATAAAACAATACATAAATATCACTCCATGTGGTGATCTTAAAATTAAGAAATAAAGCTCACAAGTCACATTAGGTGCTCTCGAAGACGTGCACGTCTGATCGGTAGATTGATACTGAGCTTTAACTGTGTCCCTTCTCCTTATCTCTGGTCGGTACAAGCGGAATATGTTCTTTAATCAACGTATCGTATAACATGTTAGATTGGAATGCAAGTTGGTCGTTTTAAGAGATGCGTGGAATCATATTTTGTAGCCTTGTATATCTCAAATTCTTCTATTGCGTTCATATACCGTCCTTTTTTGCACAAGTGTATTACTCATTTGCTTATTAGTGTTGTAATCAAAATAAGCGTGACAACTGTTTATTAAATGCTGAGCATAACTGGAAGAAGAGTTTTTAGATGCTCCTTGTACCTTATGTGAAATAGGCGCCTAGGTATATAGTAACATGGGCAATTATTGCATGTAATTTTATGAATACCTGTACATTGTTGGCTAATTAAGTCTTTTGCGGCTTTCGGTTTCGGAATAGATTCCAGCTTGTATGTGACAATTACATTATATTTAGCCATTGCATTTTTCAACATATATTGATCTTGTCTCTGTATTCACAAGAAATGTACTTTATTTTAGGGGAACTATGTAGAGGTGATAAAAATTATTTTTTCACGTGTTTAATGACTAATTTGACAATCATCTTGGGATTAAATCCGTTAGCTCGTGCGATGTATCTGATGGTTTGTAATAATTTGAGGTTGTAATCTTTATCTGTCATACGTATGGATAATAAACTGTGTACAAAGCTATTGCAGGCTGCGGTTTTTTGAATGGTTTGATCAGTAGTTGTTGGTTTCCTAAATACTTTAAAACTAACTTGTTTTCGGATCTAGTAAGGAGAGATGAGCACACATGTACTAATTATCTATGAGTATATAAATTTAAGGTATCTATGAATATATATATTAGTGTTCAAAGAATATCTGAACGACTTAATATCTACTGTTTGTACAAAGTACTTATGAGCATATATGTACGAAGTACCATTGACTATATAAGCATGAGTAGACTTCCCAAGCCAATAGTAGTAAATGAAGCCAGGAAAAACGACGGCACAGCTAGGGCACCTATCGGCAGTAAACTGAAGCAAGTCTTAGGCGTAGCAGTAGGCCAGCACTCCGTGGTGAAATCACGAACTATAGATGGCTTTATTAAACGGAGACCTATTTTGAGTACTGTGCGAGAGAGAAGGAGATAGTTTCAAGGGAGGGCACACAACTTCCCCTTCCCCCTCGCACTACCACTTTGTCACTTTACCGTAATGTGGCAAACTAAACCGAGCAGCTTTCTGCATAGGTTTTTCGTTTTTTCTCAACAGCTGGCACTTTTCTCTTGACTAATATTTGTTTATCACCAGCCCTGTTCATTACAATGTCCACTGTCCACTCACGTTATTATTATTGAAAGATAATACAATGATTAAATAATTACATACAATTACAATAAAACAATGTTAACGGGAATATTAAAAGAATATTGTAACTATAGGCATATAAATCATATTGTATTATAGAAGTTAATGTTGATTCATTGTTACTTTGTGTAATTAGAAAACAACTCTTTACACAAAGCCGACTTCTGATTTAAACTTTGAGCAATAGGTTCTCTTGTAACCTAAAAAGAAATGGTGTTGTTGTCTACACTGGAAATACCTCAATATTAAGGTCAGGAGTCAAAACTCCCCCGAACCAAAACTTGCAAATACTTAAAATAACAAAGAAAATCTGCTTATTTTTTTAATAGTTCGTAAAATGTTAATGTGCTAATAGACCTACAGTACCATTTTAAGTCATAATATTATGCTATCAGTTCTGGTATAAAAAACTAACTTACTCTGCTTCATTACTAACAGACAGGGAGTGATGCCGCAACAACCAACCACGCATTATGGCTATCTTAGTGTCGGGCGGGCACTAATACTTTGTAGTCTGTAAGTGTTCCCGACCCTCAAAATGTAAAGTTAGGTACATATTTTAAAAGGGCAAGAGCTGCGCTACAACTTTTATTTGACATATTTTTTGATATTATAACAAATAAAAGTGCTGTTTTCTAAAAAACTACATAAAATATGATTTTTCACCCGAACATTTTGCATATTTTAGCAAATTCTGGTGAAAGTATCACTTTTACGCAAAAAACCAAAATAACATTTTTTTTAGAATAGACATAGAGAAATACAATCATACAAACAGCATCAATGTAAAATGAAAAATGGCGGAGTTATGAGCAATAACAAA
Source organism: Philaenus spumarius (assembly GCA_018207615.1). Lineage (NCBI taxonomy): Eukaryota > Metazoa > Arthropoda > Insecta > Hemiptera > Aphrophoridae > Philaenus > Philaenus spumarius. The sequence continues at coordinate 130,265 of JAGFPH010000574.1, forward strand.
AATACCTCGAAATGGATGCTAGAGGGGGGAGCACAAGGGGGACAGGCGGGAACTTTTGAGGAAATACTTTCCTAATTAGGTCCTAACAACTGGCAAAAAATCAGCTTGTCTCTAATTTCTTCCGACACAAAACCTACATTGCCTGGGCTATTAGCAGAACGTGATAAAATGGTAAAACTGCTTTATTTTTTATATGTATCTTCTAAGAAATAAATGTATAAAATTTCAGCTTTGTTGCTTTAAGGAAAGTATAACACACAATGTTTATTGTTTTATGGGTTGTTTAAACTCTTAAAGGCCAAATATTTAAAAATACTTTCTAAGTTCGCCTCTAGCCGCTATTGAGTAATATGTGTACCAAATTTCACGTTCCTAGGCGGTATTCAATTAATATTTACAGTTTTAGGGGTTAACTTTTAATAGCCTTAAAAAATGTTGTGTAAGTGCGATGACGATGACGGTGAAGCGAGTTCAATCATTATTCTCCATGCAAAAAGTGCCCAACCCAATGACGTTTTCACTGGAAAAAACTAAAATCATATTAAAAAATAGGGTTTTAACCTAAAAACAAAAAACTCAAAAGTGCAAAATAATTGAAAAAATAACATTTAATAATTTGTTAAAAATAATGAGATTTTCTTTCATTTAAAACCAACAACACGAAAATCGGACACGCAGAACTCCAGAAATAGTTTATCAATAAAAAACCTAAAACTAAAAAAAATCTAAAATTGACCTTATATATATATATTCATGAAATAAAAATGACATTTCTTAATTTTATTATAATAATGACAACATTTTCTTTCATTTAAATCAAACCGCACCATCGACCAGGCTGATCTCCAGAAACCGATATCAACCGGAAAAGGTTTTAAACTAAATCCAAAAAAACTCGAAAAATGCCCTTATAAATATACCGATGAAATAAAATTGATATTCAATAATGTTTTAATAATAATGATAACATTTTCTGTCATTCTAAACAAACAGCATTAAAATCGGAACGGTAGATCTTCAGAAATAGCTATCAATAGGATTTTAACATAAAAGCCAAAAAGTTCCCTTTTAAATATGCACATGAAATAAAATTGAAATTTCATAATTTTTTTATAATAATGACAACATTTTCTGTTATTTAAAACAAACAGCACTAAAGTCGGCCCGGTACATCTTCAGAAATAGCTATCTATAGGATTTTAACATAAAACAAACAAACAAACTCAAAAAGTGCCATTTTTTATAAAACCATAAAATAATATTGACATTTCATAATTTTTTGGTAATAATGACAACATTGTCTGTCATTTAAAACAAACAGCACTAAAATCGGCCCGGTACATCTTCAGAAATAGCTATCAATAGGATTTTAACATAAAACCAAAAAAAAATCAAAAGTGCCATTTTTAATAAAGCCATAAAATAATATTGACATTTCATAATTTTTTGATAATAATGACAACATTGTCTGTCATTTAAAACAAACAGCGCTAAAATCGGCCAGGTAGATCTTCAGAAATAGCTATCAATAGGATTTTAACATCAAACCCAAAAAACTAAAAAAAGTGCCCTTTTAAATATGCCCATGAAATAAAATTGACATTTCATAATTTTTTTATAGTAATGACAACGTTTTCTGTCATTTAAAACAAACAGCACTAAAATCGGCCAGTAGATCTTCAGAAACAGGTATCAATAGGGTTACCAAACGTTTAAGGGTGAACGTTTCAGTAGAATTATTATATTAGTAAGATAAACGCCATAAAGATCAAGGTAAAGGAAGTTTTTTTAAACTGATATGCCAACATCAAGTAGGCAGCTTCAACGACAACAACAACCTTTTTAGTTCACTCTAATAATGAAAACAAGTACGTTTTCTGCTATTTTGTGCAGATGTACAAGTTTCTGTCTTTGGCAAAATACCGGTGCTGCTCCTACGACTCCTAGCGAGATGGTCCTGTACTACGTCTACTCATGGTCCTGGACCGCGGTACAAACCGCCCGTTAGCTCGGTTAGTCTAGTGCTTATATAGTCAATGGAAGTACCTATAAGCATATATTTACGAGGTATGTAAGACCTTACGAGTATGTATGTACAAACTATCTACTAGCGTATATGTACAAGGTACATACGAGGTATCCTCAACAATATATGTACAAGCAAATATTTACGAGGTACTTACAAGGTATCTAAGAGCATATTTCTACAAGGTAGCTATGAGCATATCATACAAGGTAGATACATAAATTTACGAGGTACTTACTAGCATATATTTACGAGATATCTAAGAGCATATTTCTACAAAGTACCTGTGAGCTTATATGTATAAACTACCTATGAGCATAAATGTACGAATTATCCACAAGCACATATACCTCTAAAGTACCTAGGAGTTTGTAAGTACTAGGTACCATATATGCTCGTAGGTACCTTGCAAGATGTCTAGAGCTACAAGGTATGCTCGATCTCCAGATTTTACGGGCAACGAGATTGAGGCTGATGACGTCAAACTGTGACCCCCGTGGACATTGTTTGATTCGAGCGCACGTAACGTTTAAACTAAAACTGCTGTAAAAATTAGATAACATATTACAAAATAGTTTATTCTTATACCAAATTTCCGTTAGATCATGAAGACTCTAACAGTGTAAGTATGAATGTTCTAAAAAATTTTTAACTATGTGTTTTGTATTAATAAACTTTCTTATGTTATGGTTGTGTAGTCAAAAATATACAAGGGTGAACTTTTTATTTTTTGGTCAGGAAAAAATTTCCTGCAGGGAAAATGTAGGTAAAAGTTCAAATTTTAATAATATTTGGTTGTTGTTCATTAGTTATTTTTTGGCAGCGAGTTTATTACGATGATGTTTTAAATCAGCGCCAGCGCTTCAGAACCCGCCGGGCGGCTCTGTTGCTAGTGGCGAAAGCTGAATTTTATTGTTAGTATATGGCGAAACAAAACTTTAGGCTAAACAATATTCATTGTAACAATATACGATATAACACCTTAATGTTAATTGTTAACTATTGGTAAAAATAAGGTGGTAATAAATTACTAACAATATGAATCTAACAATTGAGGAGTAGGGTGGAAAAACGGCCTTAGTCTGAAATCTGAGTTTTGAGTTAATCGAGTTTGAAGTTTTATATGTACATTTTGTAACATTTGTCAGAAAAACTCATTCCACAGATCACTCTACTTCCATTAAGCAACTTATGTAGTTTATAGCTGTACATTTAAAAATAAAGTTCAAATAACGAGATGGCTTGAAAAGACAAAATAAGAGTGAGACCTCAGAGGCCGTTTTTCCATAACAGAGATATCTTGGGTGTAATGAGTGATATACAATTGCATTAAAATGAATTTAAATATATAATAATATTAATTACACAATTTCCAATAAAAACAATTTCTTACAAAAATGTTTTCAGTAGCAAAATCAATTTTTTTAAATTTTTCTTGAAAAACAACCAAAAAACTGTTCGTGTGTTTTGTTTGCATACTTTATGGACTACCCTTCTTCAGGAAATGCATACGCCTCTATTTTCTCGGCGTCCGACACTTCTTCAGTTTCGTCTTATTTTGCCTTGGCAACACTTTCCTTAGATTGGTTGATTATTTGTTCAAACTAATCGGATTCTTCTCTGGTCAGGAAATCAAAACAAGGCTCGCAGGTCCTTCTCCTTGGCTGGTTTTTTAGTTTCTGTCTTGGAAGGAGGGGGATACTACCAGGATCGAATGCAGTTAGTTAATTTGAGCCCTTGATGAAGAAAGTGAAAGGCACAAACGCAGCTTGGTATGCAATAGAAGCCAACACAGTTCCTGATGAAAGATACTGAATCAAGTAGTATTTTTGGATTCTGAAAGGTTTGTCTTTTGAAGATAAACTTTTGTAGTCCTTGAAAAACTGTTCCAAAGACAAGCTGAAACTTTTCAAGAGTCCAAATCCGTGAATCAACTCAGATTTATTAGAAATGACTGCGTCATACTCAGCTGAAATGACGATTCTTGCCCTTCTATGCAGGTCGTTCTTTTTCCATAGGCTAGGGTTAGAAATCTTCCTTCTACCTTTATCTGGATTTTTCGCAGGAATAGGCTGACTCTCTGTATCGTCTTTTAAACCAACTTCTTCTTCAACTATTTTTCACTGTCACTCATTTTCACTACATTAATAAAATATCAAGCCATATATTAAGTAAACAGATATGAATCAAATAGTCTGAATAGTCTACTCATGAAAACACGCCAAAAGAAGTCGACTATAGCTCAACTGAACAGCCAGTTGTCTAGCTGCGAGCGCAAGCCATCTGATTGGCCTGACATCCTCGAGAGAAAACAAACATAACTCGGTCAATTCCAAAGAGAATCGAATGAAACTTGGAACTAATGTTCAGAATGGAACAAGCAACAAAATAAAGCGTGTTACGAAAAAACGGCCTCAGTGTACTGGGGCCGTTTTTCTTCCCAGCTCCTCAATTTAATTAGTCATTGAATCAACTTACATTATAGCCCAACTAACAGGTTTCAGGTAATAACTTATGCAGGGTCCAATTAAAATTTAAGTTGACACTTTAACAATTTTCTTTAAACGTTTCTATCTTGAGGTTGATCAACATTAATTTGCTTCTTCATTATCTTAGATTGCGCAAGTTGAGTGTTTAGGTATTTCATCCTAATAAATGTTCTGGTTTTTACGTATAACTCAATTACTTCATGAGGAAAATTAGGAATTTTTTCTAACAACTTCAAGGATAACTTTTTAATAACGTCTTTTTCCTTAGCTAGTACACTGTCTTTGTGAAAAAAACAAAAATTCGCTCTCGCATACTTTAGAGATGTTAAGCCACTGTTTCGATGGCTCAACAAGGCCACCCTGAGACAAATGCCTAATCCATGAAGAGTTAGGGTCGTCACATGTCTTGTGAGTGTATTCTCCTAGAAAATCATACTTCTTCAAAAATATCTTCGCCACCCAACCTGAAATTATAAACATACCTTATCTATATTGTAAATACGTCAATATTAGAAAAAATATTAAAAGCTAAGAAAAACTTATAAGGTTATATTAAATACTTGTCAATGATTTATCTAATAAAATATATTTCATACAAAACTTCCTGAGCTAATAATTCTTTTCTATGATTTGTTTGTTCAACTACATCTAAGTATAATGGTTACTGTATTATTTTTCCAACCAAAGTCTAAAAATGCTACACAACAATGGCATAAATGAATTAAAAGTTACATTTTGGAGGTTCTTTCCTGCAATGTAATTACAACAAAGCAATGTTAGTGGAGTAAACGTCTGAGTTAATGAAAAATTCAAATAATTTAGCTTTAATAAATATATACTTAATTCAATAAATACAGTACAAAATTTTAAGTTACTAACCCGTGACATAATTTTGTCCTGCCTCCAGTGTACTACAACGTTGATTTATTACCATTTTATTTTTACCAATAGTTTACAATTAACATTAAGGCGTTATATCGTATATTGTTACAATGAATATTGGTTAGCCTAATGTTTTGTTTCGCCAGATACTAACAATATAATTCAATTTCGTCACTAGCAACAGAGCCGCCCGACACGTGCTGATTTAAAACATCATCGTAATAAACTCGCTGCCAAAAAATAACTAATGGCTCTAGTTGAACAACCAAATATTATTAAAATTATTATATTTTTCCCGCAGGAATTTTTTCCTACCCAAAAAATAGAAAAGTTCACTGCTTTGTATATTTTTGACTAAACAACCATAACATAAGAAAGTTTATTAATATAAAATACATAGTTAAAATTTTTTTAGAACATTCATACTTACACTGTTAGAATCTTCATGATTTTTAATGTAAAATTTGGTATAAGAATAAACTATTTTGTAATATGTTATCTAATTTTTACAGCAGTTTTAGTTTAAACGTTACGTGCGCTCGAATCAAACAATGTCCACGGGGGTCACAGTGTGACGTCATCAGCCTCAATCTCGTTGCCCGTAAAATCTGGAAATCGAGCATACCTTGTAGCTCTAGACACCTTGCAAGGTACCTACGAGCATATACAAACAAGGTACCGATATCTACAATCATATATGTTCAAGGTACCTACAAGTTTATATTTACAAGGTAACTACGAGCATATTTGTACAAATTACCATATGTACAAGGTATCTAAGTCAGCCTTAAAAAAAAAAGGCAATATCAACTAATTTTTATCACTGGATTTGGCAGTGAGTTAACGATTGTAGTATCTATCCATCTGTTACATTCTGAATCATCTAAGGAGGGACTTTGACTGCCTGTGCTGATTTAGTAAATGGACCCTTGGGTGCAAAAGGTGCATGAGAAAAACAAATACAAATCTGTGTTATTACAGGCAGATTTCATATTGGAGTGTTTGTACCTAACATCGACAGTCTGGAAATACAACTGGACAAAAGAAGAGGTATTACGATGCTCTTAACACATGATTTTGAGAAATATCCATGAAAAGAGGCCACAGGATGTGATCGAAGAGACGAAAAGGTTAACTCAAAACTTCCAGGAGTCATCGAGGTAGATAATTTTGTGTTGGAATGTCAAAATTTCATTATGTACATGGAGTTGAGAAACTTAACCCTCCGTCGGTCGCAGTGTATCAAATTGATACCAGCAAGTGCAAAAATGGTGTCATTTTCTTCTACCCCATCGGAGAACTCTCCCCTCCACAGCCGCCCTTCCTTACCCTTTCCCCTTCATAACTACACAGACATATATAAAAATATTTCTAAAAATAGACTGGGATAACAAAGATATGACGTATAAGTAAGGCTGTTTATTGGTTGGAAAACTGACCAATTGCAAGGGTCTACAAAATGCTTCATAACTTCCCACCTATTTGTGCGATTTTTGATTGGATGGAAGTTTTAGATAGGGGAAATTGTCATGAATCCAACGATATATAGGTTTAACTAAGAAAACCTACTGGGCGGGTTGTAGGGAGTGACATAGAAACATGAATTTTGCGTCATTTTGCCGTGATTCATTCGCCTGACATTGGCTTTTAGAAAACTGAAACGATGATTACGTATGTAAATACAGTGGCGCACTGAGGATTTGGCTTGGGGGGGGGGGGGGTAAGCTCAGTTCAGAACATATATATATATTAATATATATATATTTATATATATATATTCAACAAATCCTAAACGGATGAAAGTTCTTTAACCTATCACAAAGTCTGAAACATTATATATTTTTTTTTAAAGTGAATGGTGATGGGCTGGAGTCAGACAATAACGCAATATAAACATTTTTTCCGCAAGATCACCCCACACTGACCTTGAGTGACGGTCTAGCCAGTACCCCAGCGCGCTGCCTTTTAGGGCCACGTTAAACGATTGCTGAAAGCGCCGCATTTTCAACGTGATAGCGCTAGAAAGTAATTATTTTTTATTTCAAAGTGACTATTGTGTACTTCAAATGTACATGAGTCGACACGGACGGAGTCGATTTTTTCCACGCTCTGACAGCATACCGGATCGGGTCGATTCGGCTCCACTCCACGCGGGTTGGGTATAGATATATATGTCGGAACGGTGAGGGACTGTTAGATTTATCCACTGCTACGGATTTCCGCTTCATACCGGGTCGGCTCGACTAACCTCAGCTCGTGTAAGTATAGCTGAAGCTTGATACACGATTTGAAAGCACTGGGTGTGTACCCCACCGTCTAGTCCTCCTGATACACAATTCCTCACATGTTTCTATTATTTGTAAAACACCTAGACAGAATGACCAAATGGTGACCATTTTGGAAGTGAAGGACGCAACATTGACAAAGCTTCAAAAATGCTGTGAATAACACGGAACCCACGTTACCAACGTCACACTTTTAACATCCCATATAACTTGGGAATTTAACGCCCGGTTTTCAGCATTATCAACGCAGCTCTAATCAGCGCACGTATACCGTCAACTCATGAACCAGACCACCGAGACTCAAACATCACTGTAAGAAAATCATGGTTGTGTAGAGTAAGAATAATTTTTATAAAAAAAAAAGCGATTATTTTTTTGTGATCACATTAGTTAATCATAAATAATGTAATTTTGAATTGAATAT
>JAGFPH010000574.1:138470-151144 GCA_018207615.1 Philaenus spumarius
GACCACCGAGACTCAAACATCACTGTAAGAAAATCATGGTTGCGTAGAGTAAGAATAATTTTTATAAAAAAAAAGCGATTATTTTTTCGTGATCACATTAGTTAATCATAAATAATGTAATTTTGAATTGAATATCGACTACGTGTTAAACGATCGATTAGTTTAAAATACAATCCACATTACTAAAAAGACCTTCTGGGGGGGAGACAGGTCCCGTTCGTCCACCCCCGTCGGTGCGCCACTGTGTAAATATACGTTTTAGAAAAAACTTGTAAATACAAAAATTAAAGTTTAAATCATTTCCTTTCCAACGGTTTTTGTCTTTTTGAGATTGGATGATTTTTAGTGGGTGAAATATTCAATACTGAGCTGAGACTACTCAGGGAAAACGCAGCCGTCTAACTGTGTAGGAACTGCAAGAAAGCCATTTGCCCTGCATATTTTTTCCTTTTGTATTATGTAAAATAAGGTTTAGTATAAAATGGTTTATTATAAAGTAGGTATGTCAGAGTACAATCATAATGAGCATACAATTTTAAAACAACATCTAAAGGACATAAAAAAAGTTTTAAAATGAGTGTATCAATTTGATACACTGCGACCGATCACGTAAGTTTTTAGGTGCGACCGACGGAGGGTTAAAATGAACAAGAGAAATCTATTCCAGAATCGAGGAAAATATTTTAGAAATATCAATATTTTGTACTGAATCTTTTTGTTCTAAATAAAATTGTAAACAAAAAAGGCTATAACAGTTTTTGTGGTATAACCAGCCGGTTATAAGTTACAGCCAGTTAAAAAGTGTATTAGCCAATTTTTAAAATTTTGGTTTTAAGAATTTGTGGATAGGTTGACAAATAAAAACTAGTTAAGAAAATATAATTATTTTATATTTTTATTGAACGAATTGTAATGTTCTACTGCACATAAAATGTTTTCAGCGTAATATTCTTCATCTGAAATGTCATCGATATCAAAATGTTGGCCATGATTTTCGCATAGGTCTTCATCGCTACCACACATACAAAGCTCAGTGCATAAAATGTTTTGGGATTTACATTTACAGGATACAGCACATTTCCCTTTTACACATGAACACCGAATTCATTTTAAAATGGTTTCAGGTGCACAAGGAAGCGAACACAAAACAGGAACATAGTAATTATCTTGCATTTCCCATCCGTAGTCAGAAGGTGTTGGTAGATTAGGGGACTGCTGGTCAGCAAGACGCCATTCCATAACTTGGTAATGTGCTCTTCGAATAAAAGGAGTTTCTGACGCTTTTGTAGGAGGGAGATTTTCACTTTGCGTCTCGTGCTTGGAGAACATTCACCAACGAAGCTCCTCAATGTTTGAAAACATACAAATATACCTTACAAATAAATTTTTCAATTACAGTTTCAGATTAATCCCCGAATTCTTCAACGGATCCAAGTTTACCAAGAGCATCAAATATGTCATTATCTGCTGTCTTATAAACCTTCCAACTTTGGGTTTTCCTTCTTCGCAAGTGAACTTGTGACATCGCATCCTGATAGAGCATGCAGACCTAGTAATCCTTTTAGCTTTTCTGTTCCTATTACGGTGCAAATTCCGCTAGCGTCAAGCATCCTTAATTTATTTCCTGCACCAGTGACAAACATGCTTGGACACGTAAAAGATTTTTACCATCATAATGATAGTAGAAATACGTCTATCAGGCGAAAATATATGAATCACAGTAGCTCCTTTTTGTGAGACAAAAAGGCAGTGCAGTATTATTTTAACGTCAGCTTCTTCATGACTACTTTGACGTTCACTTACGTCATTTCCTAAAGACGATTTGGCTTCAGTCCTCCAGCTTACGATGAGTTTTCTCTCAATATTGCGTTCTTACATCATAGCTTTTTCTGCTATGCTAAGATACGCTGTAATGTTATCCTTCATTTTTATGTGAGAAAGGAGGTATTTCATCTGTATTTTTGCAATCTTTGTGGAGTCGGTTATTTTGTACTCAACGGGTGTGACTATAGATGTCTTTTTATGTCGCATTGCAGATTTCAGAGAATTTTAAAGATATGTGTCAAACACCAAGTGAGTTTCATAATATTTTAAAACAGTCCCCTTGATTTCACTGTCAGTTTCAATTAGATTTTTTTTTTTAATTGTACATTTCGCAATCCTTTTCTAAAATGCTTAATGTATCCTTCTGTATGGTTTCAACACGATGTTGTTGTGTTGATTAGTTCACTGCCTTCGTGTGTTATGGGGTTGATCGATGTTATGATAGTGTCAAAGAGTGATGTTCGGGTTTTATTTCATCTGCAAATCAAATCATTGCTTTGGTTTCTATAGAAAGTCTCGCCATCTCAGAAAAAAATAAAAAATTGTCCACCATTTTTATTTGCAACTGATTTGTAATTTCTTTCAAGATCAGCCTTCGTTGTAACATTTCCCATAGTAAGAAAGTAATTTAATGAGAATGGAATGCATCCATAAATGCATTGGACATCTCTATCTGCATTACATATCTTACCCAGCAAGGTTTGTGATACACAATGTTTTTTGCATGATGATCTCCTGGATCTGTACATTCACTAAATCAAATTTTTAGGGCTTCATTTTGTGACATTTCAATTGCTTCTTTCAATTTCAGACCGACAGAGTTTGTTTTCACGGCAATTAATAGATTTCTCCTCTTTCCTTCTTCCAGACAGAAAAAAAAACATTTATTTATGTCACCCACTGGAATTTTTTATCTTGTTTTGTAGCCCTACATTACTATCTTCAGCAGCGAAACTAGAATAAGAAGGCTTATTCTTTTCCTGTTGATATAATCTCTCACTTCGCTCCATTTTGATTTTATGAGTACAATTCTTATAACAATCTGTATGCCATGGTGCGTTTTTAGTTATCAATTCTTCAACATTCATATTTCTTATCGATTATTAATTAACACATTTTCACTATCATTCCATATTGCTCTCTTTCTTATACGCTCTAACACTTTATCATAGTTAACCAATGGTATAATTAGTTTAACAAATGGTGACTTCTTATCTTTGCCTAATATACACAGCTCATAATTAGTCTGCAGCCTTGCCTTTTTTGCAAATAGAGGTAGGGATACTTTGAGACGATTTTTTTGGTAGAGAAGACATTGTGAACAAAGTTAATATTGAACTATTGGAAGTTTTGAACTGCTTGGTTTACAATTATTAATCCGGTTTTATCTGAAACAAAGCAAAAATTGAAATGATACGAGCGATCACAAGATTTAAAATGTTTTTACACAAAACACCTAAATGGTAAAAGATATTGACACATTCTTAATGACTTTTTTAAAGAGAATTTTCTAGTAGATAAAAAAGGTTCAATACAAAATATTGCTTGGATAGCCCTATCAGCAGTTATAATCAAGAACATCCGATGTTTGGGATGGACGCCATCTTGAATATATGGTGTCATATAGGCCGTCTGCCATAAATTCAAGCAAAACACCTGGCAAGGCATGATTGTAGAGGGCATAAGGAATGTATTAAAATTGGTCCTACAATTTCATCATCAAATTTCTTGTGGGATGTGTTATGCCCCCACTTAAAGCTTAAAAATTTGTTGTTGCTATCCATGCAAAGTGACATAACAATCAAACTTGATTACAAATATTTGATTGATGATTTCGCCAAGGGCAGAAAGAAACCAATTGTGTAAGATAAGAAATAAAAGCTAGAAAGAGAGCATGTCCTAAATGTATATAGTAAATGAATTTACTGTATAAGTCGTACTTGAATTGGGTGGGTTGAGTACCGTGGTTCCATCTGTAAGCTTATTATTGAGATCACTAACCTCCGTGTGAGCAATAGATGTTAATTTCATATATTTGCCGGTTACCAGTGCGGAACAAGGGTCAATGTAAGTGATGAATAATTTGAGGGAAATCCTTCTCAAACCTAAACTGGCAACATAAGAACTGATGTCATGGAGGGTGCTTTCTCATGGAGTTAGGATTTAAATCAGCCATGTAGCTGCTTCATTTAATATTCAATGTGTTAAGTCATCCCTGGAATACTCTGTTTCAATCAAAATATTTAATTGGTTCCATGAATTCGTGTTCATACTTAGTGAATTTTTGGATCATTCTGTATGTGGCACCTGCTTTCGACTCACTCTGTAGATGAAGGGTGTCATTTTCTAACAAAATTCTATCTGTTCAATGTTTTTATCTTTGTTGAACAGGTATATTTTTCAACATTTATATATACAAGTTACCTTCAAGCATTTATAGTAAATATTCACAAATAATATAAATACTGGACTTTCAGGTAAAGGAAACAAAACATTATGCTTAACGAAATCAATGCTTTACAAGACTGTTTTATTAAAAAAAAAAAAAACTATTTTTGTTTTAAATGAAATAGTATGACTTAAGGTAAATTTATACATGTTAGGCCTATATCTAAATTCAAACAATATTTTCAGCTTAACAAAATGAGGTGATTATTTTATACCTAAATTTATAAAACTATATACTGTCATGACAAAACATACCTACTTAAAGTCTTACAATTATGTACTAACTTTAAAATTTTACCTACATATTCGGCTGTAAAGAAAAAAATTTTTGTGTTCAAATGGATAGTTAATGCCTTCCTTTGAATTTGTTATAGAGGAAGTTTAAACTTTGAAATTATATACCTGTACGGTTTACTTGTGAAAATCTTGTTTTGACCAAAAATTCACATTTTTAAGTAATGGGTGAAACTTCACCTTATAACAAAATATAGTTTTTACACCAGACAATATTTGTAGATTTCACTTTCCTAGAGTTGTTTAGTTTGATGTAAACTCAAAAGTTTGACATCCCATTTAAAAATGTAAATAACACGCAAATCATTGCAGCAGCTTAAAACTTTGTTTAGCCCACTTAAACTGTATGTGTTGGAGTGGCAGATGTTTAAAAATTAATGAGTAATGTATCAAAACAGTCAGCAGTGTTTATGGCGTTTCTTTGTTACATTTGTTAAAAGTCACGAATGAACCTTCGTGTTTGAGTTTCAGTGAACTACTCATAGGCGCCCATACCAATGTGTAGAGAGGGGCCACGGCCTCACCCCCTAGCTCCCAGGGAAAAGAAAATATGTATATTATTAATTATAGTCAGGTATTTTTATTTAAAGAGATTAGCACTAAAATATGTTTTAAATGTTATGTGCCGTTTGATTTTACATATACTTATTTTATTTTTTACTAGAGTTCAAGCATGAGCTGTAATGCATTGTGTATTGAAAATACTCCCAATACGGGGTTGGCGTGCGAAACACGCAATGCATTGAAAATACTCCTAATACGGGGATTGGCGTGAAAAGCACGCAAAGCATTGTATACTGAAAATACTCCCAATACGGAGGTTGGCGTGCAATGCACTGTGCGTCGGCCGCTTCTCATAGTGTTCAGTGTCAAGCTCACATGTGCGTCCTTAGCAGTGAACATGTTAAGCCCCATACCCCGGTCTAGCCCCCCCCCCCCCCTAAAAAATATCATATGGGCGCCCATGGAACTACTGTTAAATATAAAAGTGAAATGTCAGTAGTTGATTCAGTCATTTAACTGTTTCAAAAAAGTTTATCAAAATAAAATAGTATACTTTTCTAATGCTTGCTCGATGTTTAGGTCTTGTTATTTACGAAGGGCTTGAAACGATGGATGCTTATTTTAGTATAATAGTGTACGGAATTTTCTCTGTGGAGAAGAAGAATATCCGTAGTTAATTAATTCGACTGTTTCAAAACGGTGTGTCAAAACACAACAGCCTACTATTTCTAATACTTGCTTAATGTCTTGTTATTTAGGACGGGAATAAGGCAATGTTTTAGTAATCTACTGTTTAGCATTGTCTCTAAGAATATACATACCTAATTCATTTGACTGTTTCTAAACACAACAGCATACTTTTTCTAATGCTTGATGTTTTGTTATTTAGGATGGGAATAAGACAATGTCTCCGTGTTTTAGTATTCTACTATATGGAATTGTCTCTGCGTTGAAGAATATCCATAGCTATTCATTCAACTGTTTCAAAACAGTGTATCAAAACATAACATACTTTTTCGAATGATTGCTTAATGTTTTGTCTTATTATTTAGGATGTGAATAAGGCAATATATCTGTGTTTTGTGTAGAAGAAAATCCATAGCTAATTCATTCGACTGTTTCAAAACAGTGTATCGAAACAGAACAGCATACAGTTTCTAATGCTTGCGTAATGTTTTGTTTTTGTTATTTAGGATTGGAATAAGACAATGTATGCGTGTTTTAGTGCTTGCTTGATGTTTTGTTCTTGTTATTTAAGATGGGAATAAGACAATGTATCCTTGTTTTAGTATTCTTCTATATGGAATTGTTTCTGCATAGAAGAATATCATTCAATTGTTTCAAAATGTTATATCGAGACACAGCAGCATACTTTTTCTAATTCTTGCTTGATGTTTCGGTCTTGTTATTTACGAAAGGTATTTGTAGATACAAAAAAGCAATATAACGCCTTTGTATAAAAATGGAAGGTCTGTAGCTGATTCATTCGTTCGAATGTTTCATTTTTTGAAACAGTGTATCGAAATAAAACAGCATACGGTTTCAAATGTTTTACGCATACAGCATCGTTCCGTTTCGAAATGACCATGTCTGCTATTTAATTGTTATTATAGATTCTTGGGTTTCCAACGCTGCTTAAAAAATAATTAATTTTATCACACAATTTTTCACTATGTTCTACATTTAGTAATGTAAACAAAATATTTTATTCCGTGTTAGTTTTCATTTACGAAATAAAGTAATAAATTTACCCAGTTTTGTATCACTGTCCCCGAAAAGTTAAAATTTATTATTTTAAGGAATAAAAACTATTAATAAAAAAATTGTTCCCTTTTCAGCGATTAGTACCCGTGTTGTTTTAAAGTGTCAGTTCTGTTTCTAGAATGTCCACAAGCTTTATTCAAATAAAGTCTCACGGCTGTGCGGCAAGCCTAGTTCTTCTGTTTATACCCCTCTCATAACTCTGCTCATTTTTATGTAAATTACATGAAATTTAGAACATACACTGAGGACCACCAAAAGATATTACATACAAACTTTTAAAGATTTACAATAAACCGTTTAAAAGATACATTGGTTCAAAAAGTGCACATTATCTACTCACACGCAAGTCAATATTATAAAGCAAACTTCCTGTGGAGGTGGAGGCTTGAAATTTGCAAGATAATAAATAGGTCTTAGGGTACAATTAAAGGGTAAAATCAAAAACTTAAGCTTTTTTATTCAAAGAACTTATATCAAGTCCAATCAGTGAGACGGTCTGGGTACATTTTAAAGGTTTTCTTTTGTAAATTTTCTCATCATATATTGTTGAATTTGTTCTTCCTATGTCTTATACCCGAATTTAAAGTCAACCTTCATTCTGAACTGACCCCTAATCATTTTACTACATAAATTAGTTTGAAGTATTACCATTACCGTTGTACTACATATTGTTACATTAATTTAATTAGATGAAACATTTAAATACTTCAAAAAGAAAGAAAAAAGGAGTGAGATCCCACAAAAATATAAATGTGAAAAACAAGGCCAGGTCCTTATCCAAAAAGTTTTGGGCCATAAAAGTGGTAACATTGAACATATGGCAAGGTCATTTTAAATAATTTTTCCTCCTACAAATTTTCTTGTTTTAACTTGGCAAGTATTATTTTTCTTCTTAAATCATTTTGCTTATTGATTTTAATTTTTAAATCGCCTTCAATGTTACATTGTGGTTCTTTTTTATGGATCTTTAGGTAAAAAAGTTACTCAAGTAAAAGTTATAACAAGACAATAGGCAGTAATATACAGTGTGAGTTAAAATTATGGATACACCTTGTTAAATTTTAAATGGATAAAGATAGAAAAATGAAACTCAGGACACCTTTCTAGAAAATAAAAGTGAACTTTTTAATCACTATTACAACTTTGCCCATTTCCCCAAAATGAGATTTTTGGGGGCAGCTCAAAATTTTTAAATGTAAAGACCCATTAAGTGACACTCATTTTAAAGGCCTTGATTAAAAAAGAAGAATAGTGGAAACTAGAGCTTTCTATCTCAACCCAGTACAAAATGGCAGGTCATTGAAATCAAGTAAAACTTCACTGAGGCAAAACATGAACATCCACATTCAGGTGGTAAATAACCCCAATAGACAATCACTTTTCTTACAAACTCAAACCTGTTTTACAGTTATTACCTGCTGTAGGGTAGGCCTCCTTTATCTTATCAGTTTTGAGGAAATCCAGTATCAGGTTCAGTTTCTGGTTGGAATCAACAAAGTTAAGACGTGTTTTTGTGATACTGTACGTTGAAATGGGGAGTTTAAGTGAACAAGAGCGTATTATGATACTGATGATGCGAGGCTACGGAGACCGGGTGAGATCTTATGATGAAGTAAGGAATTTATTTAAGGGTAGTCGGATGATTGTATCTCGCCAATATAAAATCTGTGAATTTTCGGTACACGTTACTCAGAAACTATAATAGATATTAACATACTTTTTTATTATTTTGTTCTTTATTTTTAATAAAATTTTTTCAGCAGAGGGTTATTAAAAATATGTTGTGCCTGTTGAGTTATGAATTTTTTTAAATAGGCCTAAAAATTGCTTGGAATATCAGTAATATAAATTTAATTTAAAACATGATATTTATTATTTATAAAATTCCTCTGCCTTAAACATAGTAATAGATCTAAGGAACATAAAAAAATTATGGCAATATCACTTGTAGTTCCTGAGGTATGTGTACTGAAACATTTAAAAACCTTTTTTGCGGAAAACGGCAAAATAAACTCTAGCCTAGGCCTATAAGAATAACACTAAGAAATAGACTCTAGCAGATTTACCTAATACATCCCAGGCTACATGAAGGTCTGTCAGGGTCCTTTTGATCCTCAAACATGTCTCCTAACCATGATTCTCCTAGGTTAAAAAAACTATGCTATATAAATGTATTAATTAATGATTACAAAGTTTAGTGACGTGCAGCAACCATTCAATTTGAGTAAATTACAGTGTGCAAAGCTTTGCAAAAAAGGCCATAAATCAAAAACTATCTGTCCAAATCAGCTAAAATTTATATCAATTTAAAAGTAAGAATTTGGGGATTTAAAAAATGTAAAAAACAAAAAATCAAATTTTAGACCATTTGAACCATCCGACTGCCCTTAATGACACTTATCCTAATCGAAACCCACTATCTAAATCAGGAGTTCAAAAATCCATCCAACGTTTCCAGGAAACAGGCAGCGTTAAAGACCGCCAAACATGGAAGACCAAAATCGGCTACAAACGAAGCATTATCACTTGACGTTTTACAGTCTGTTGTAGAAGATCCTCATGCCTCAACAAGAAATGTTTCCCTAATTTTAAGTATATCTCAAACATCAGTTTGTAGAGTTTTACATGGCGATGGTTTTAAAGCGTACAAAATTTGTTTAGTTCAAGAGCTAAGTGAGAACGATTTTGATCGTCGATTAGAATTTTGTGAACTGATGATGAGGAACATTTATTTGTTTTTAGCATAACTAGCAAATTTCCAGAAATACAAAATTAAGTTTGAATGAATGTTGGTCAACTGAACAAATTTTAGAATAGTATTTATTTAAAGCAATCTTTTAAATATGATAAATAATGTTCAATAAATAAAACAAAGTTATATACAGCAGCCCATAAGTTTCATTTCCATTTTCTGAAGATGAACTAATCTGTCTAATACTGCGTTGTCCTGCTGCCGACGTATCCTAACTCAGCACATGGGTGTTGCATCTGTTGTCCCAATACAGCAGTGAACTATATACAATACTGTTTACCTGCATGCTATAAGATATTAAAGTTTAATACGTAAGTTATACAATGTTAAATTAAGAATTAATAATAACAAAATATGAAGCAAAACTGGTAGAAACAAGATAAATAAAGCACTAAAATACTAACACAATGTAGTCAAGAACCTCGATTAATCTGCATGGAAGTTGGCAGACGATAGATACAAGCACAGTAGTAACAAGAGTCACATGAACACCAGGTTGCCCTTATAGGTTCCTATCAAAGATTGTTATAACCTTACTCCCTCCACTACTAACAATGCATTCACATAGTACATAAATTGTTGAACTGCAGTGTTTTCGGATTGTGTTTCACCTTATTACGGATTGACGTAAGTAATTTCTACAAAGTAAACGTACTATATTTTTGGCACTATGCACCACTTGGTAAGCCAATACCTGATGAAATGCGAAAACAGTCCCGGAGCGTAGGTAGGAGTTAGTAGGGCCATTTTGTCTAAGCGTGTTCGGCATATTGCTCACAAAAAGCATGGGTAAAATTCATAATTCAAATACCTAATTAATTTACTATATGTGCTATACAGAATGGAGTGTATGCTTAGCACAGAAACTTCACAGCACTTTTTTGTCTAATACAACTGGTAATAAATTGATATAATTTTTTCTGTCGGAAATTTAATTATTTTTTGTTTTTATAATACTTAATTGATGAGTAGTAGGAAATAAGATATTTATAAAAAACCCTTTTTTTACGACCTTTTGCCTTCAATGTTTCTTAGCACCGGTGCAGTCTCCATCTTAATTTTTATGTTACCTAACCCTTTCAACTCCAATAAAATGTTCGTCTTTTACCCAGCAGCTCCTAATTATTTTGACCTGAGAATCGTGTATTATGTACTTATTATTTAATTTGTTTACACAGTGAAGTATTAATTTTTTACTCATTTATAACCCATCATATATTTCATATTTAAATTAGTAGTACATTAACTTATACTAACGACCGTGGGTTCTTAGTAAAATTCCATTTTAATAAATAATAAACTTGTTTGTACTTTCACAAAATCTTTATTGATTAAATTTATTGCCTCTAAAAACAGTTACAATGTTCATTTAATTGAAAAAAAAATGGTTAAATACAAATTAAAAAAGACTGCAAAAAAACATATATTTCCTAATAATTGTGAAGATGAAACCACGGGAAAATGGTGTAAAATTAATTGCATAGGTAGAGTTAGTGTTACTGTAGGTAAATTATTAGAAAAGGAAAAGCATTGTAGACCTGCTTATTACAACAATAAATGTCTGGGAAATATTTTAAATAATTCCAAAGACAAAGTAAATAACTTGTCAAAAAGAGGAGTGTACAAATTAAGTTGTAAAATTTCTAATGCAGCTTATGTAGGACAAACAGGTTGTAGTTTTAAAACTAGATTCGAACATAATAGAAGTTGGCGGTTGGACTATGTTGATTATAGTTTTTCCAACCATCTAAAAACACTTAACATTTCAGACTTTCAGAAAAAATACAGATTTGAATGTACTACAAGTTAAGAAGGGTACGAAGTTAGAAATTAGTTCATTAATAAGGTTTCAAGTTTAATTTTAAATGAACAAATAGATTTAAGTAACTCACCACTTCTACAACCTTTGTCAATGCCCAGATCTTCCCTAACCTAACGGTATTATGGCCTATTTTTGCCAGGCGGTTGTGTGTTAAATTTTGTTTTTCCTTTAGTCTTTTAAGTTGCCTTTGAGAATGCCATAGCTAACGAAACCTGAGTCGGCACGGCTATGGGCCAGGCCGGGCCTCAAGTCTAGGGATCTGCGGGCCCCCCTCGCCATGGTTGGGGAGGGAGGAGTTCGTATCCCCCTCCCTAAAATGTTCAAAAACTAAACATCTGAAAATCGGATGTTATTTAACGTTATTTAAGCTAGTAAGCTGTTTGTTTTTTTAATATAAATGTGAGTTTAATTTTTTCAATCTGTTGCCCGGGTCCCTAGTTTCAGACTTGGCTGACATGGTCTCTCGGCGGCCCTGGGCACGGCTCAATAAAGATTTTGTGAAAGTACAAAAAAGTTTATTATTTACTGTTAGTAGTATATTGTACAATATTAATATATTTACCTTTATTGTACCAGTTGTTCTTTTCTTTTAGTAATACACAAAGTAAACAGTTGTTTTGTTCTTCTTGGAAAATTTACTTCATTTTTCAATAATATAATTTTGGTAATAATACTAAAGATAAACAACACTAATAACTTTATAATGAAAAAAATTAAACACTTCTCAAAGATATTTTTTTGTAACATAACCAAAACTCAAATGATTTAAACACTTATCTAAACAAGGAACGAATAAATAGCAGACAATTAATCATGAAATAAAAATAAACGTACTGTAGAAATACTAAGGCATATAGGGAACTAGTTTACAAATAAACCAACAGATAGTACTAGACTTCACTAAAATGATAAATATCAAAAACACAATTTTGAAGTACAAAAACACTTGTTTGCACGATGTAGAATATAGGTCACCATAGGAGTGTAATGAGAATTTTGTAATGTCGAGATATACTCAACATATGAGTTGAAAGGATTTACAGAAAAAATTTAAACAGATATTATGCTTGAATTTTTGTGGAACAGAAGCAACATTTATGACTAAAGTAACTGCCTTATTGTTGCTCTAGTTTGTTTATAAGATTAAACAAATATTATGCTTGATTTTTTGGGAATTAGAAACAACATTTATGCCTAAAGTAACTGCATGAATATTGCTCTAGTTTGTTTATAAGATTAAACAAATATTATGCTTGAATTTTTTTG
>JAGFPH010000574.1:151154-188637 GCA_018207615.1 Philaenus spumarius
ACATTTATGCCTAAAGTAACTGCATGAATGTTGCTCTAGTTTGTTTAAAAGATTAAACATAAAAGTAAAGAACTTCTTTTGAAATGAAAAATGTACCAAACATTTAAACATGGAGCGGTATTCTGAAAGTTTCTTCATGGCAGTAAACAGTTTTATCTTAATGACAACCAAATTTGAGCTATTGTGATTTGTTTTACGACCAATAAATAATACATCTAATCTAGCTAGAGGGCAACAGAAAATGTTGGTAAATTATTTCACAGTTCATTTTGCCCTTTATTTGATGTTGTAGTCGGAGGGGCCTGTTGGATAATGGAATCTGCATTCTTTATGATTCTATAATAAAAATTAACTGACTGATGATAGTGCGCTATAGATATGCGTTCGTTGTTTCCATGGTAACGTCCGATGTCTTCTGTTGTTATGACCGTAGGAATAAAACGATAAAGATTTGTAGTGAAGTTCAAATACCATCTGGTGTCGGTGTTTGCGATGAAAACTCCTGAAAACACATATATATTAAAATTAAGAAACCGGATAATGAAATAGTATAATATTTTAAAGATATTTCTTTATTTTGGTATTTGTGGTTCTTTTTTTTTATTATTACAGGAGTCATTTAACACATTGAGGCCTGAGCTTATACATATATTAATAACTGCATGGTCTGGCCATTTCTTTTTTCAACAAATTTTGGTAAGTGTATATTATGTATAAATTTATTTATCCTTACATTTTATAGTAAAACTATAAAAAACACTGAATTTTAGAACAAAATATATGCTGTTATTATATTTTATTTTGTTTAAAGATCTACAAATAAACATCTACATAACAACAAAAATGTACAAGTAATTTGTCGTCAACCTTATTTTCCAATACGGATTCACTGAGAAACTTATCAATTGCACTTTCATTTAAATTAACACACATGTTTCTCACAAATAACTCCTACAAATCAGACACGTGCACGAAAATTAAATACAAACAAGATTAGAAGTGCAGTAGAGTCCCGCTATTCCGAACAGAGTTCAGAAAAAATACCGATTCATTGTAATACAATAAGTTAAATAGTGACATACATAGAGCCTAAGCTTGATGAAAACGCCTGAAACCAAATTGGAATGAAAGCTGGTTTTGTTTCCTTCATGTTTTCCATCCGTTTTACGGGAAGGTAGCTACGGCAACAAGCATCCGGTGAAACAGATACCGGGTCCATCAGAAAAAGGAAGGATTAGATACAACAGCTAGACACTAGTAGTGTTGTTGCCATCTGCCAGTTGTGTTCATCTGTTTTCTTCTCCATTTTCGTTATCTCGAAGGAATTTTATTTTTTTCTTGATCTGTTTTCAAGGCGATGAAGTACTAACGCACAGACTGCAAGATGAAAAAACAGACAGTTCGAACAATCTATCCCTTCCCTTCCGTTTTTAGAAGAAAACGGAATCAGGAAACGGAATCGTAACGCAACAGAAGGAAAAAAATCGGATGGTGTATACCTACACTAAGGCGAGGTCAAGAGCATTTGCCGCGTCTACTTGTGATACGAGTTCAGTTTGAGTGTTTACCTCCTCCTACCTTTCCTACGATCCGATTAACGCTATATAGACGCCCTTGCACTTAATTTATGCCTTAACAAGTCAATACGTTGATATTAATAATGATATCCGTCTATTCCGAATTCCGTCCCAATTAGTTCGTAATAGCGAGACTCTACTGTAGTTTTGATGACAATTGCGATCCATCAATTGCAGCATGCTATGGAATAGGAAACAGTAAAAGCAGAAGATTATTTCATTAAGTATAAACTCATATAGACTAGCTGGTAAGAAGCAGTTCATTTAAACAGGCAGCCTGAGTATCAGCCATACTCCGTTACCATAGCTTAAACCAGAGCTTAGGATTATACTCAAAAGAAACTGCTTCAACAATACAAAAAATTTAGTTTTGCATTTACATAAATTTATGTTTAACGAAATTTTGTTAAAGATTCTAGTTGCAATATTGGTATAATACTTCATAAAGTTAATTGTCCTATCTCGTGGTTCTCTCATATCTGACCAATTCCTCAGACTGCAATTAACTTCTGACAAACCATTCCACCATTTTGTAGGAGAAATACACAACAGCACATATGAGCACAAGTCTTTGACTGGTTACGACGACATAATTTCAATATCATTAATTTTGTTTATAAACAATTAACCAAATAAAATAGTATTAATTTGAATAAAGAGAATTTTGGAACATTTAGTCAACACACGAATGATAATGAACTGGCATTCAAGTAGATACCCAGCTGTGAGTATGACAAGCTAATATTAAAAGTAAAACAAAGAGAGAAGTATGCCAGTAGTTGAGAAGATACTTTTGGCCAGAGCAGTGATGAGCAAACGTTTGTAGTAGAGGGCCAGAGAAAAAGAAAACTACCTAGTTTCAAAAGAATACATAGAAAACAATTCTTTTTCTGAATCTTGATAAATTGTTACAAAACTCAGTAAATGATTAAAAGAGCTTGAAGGAATGTGTAATGTGAATGGAACTGTTACTGTTTTTCTAAAAAATGTCTCAAAACTTAGTTGCAACTGGTGTGAGCTGATTCTCAGAAGTGAGGTTAAGACACGAAGTGCTGTTTCAGGCACTAATTAATTGTTCAAAGTTTAATTTTAAGAAACACTTGTTCACAGCCATAGGATGATGCAAAAACAGCAGTTATCTTCTGGGCATGCGATGTTAAATTTACGATACTTGATTTTAATAACGACTGTAAAACTCTAACTTTGTGACGTTAAGAAACAATTGCTTTATCTGAGTACTACCCTTAAATCAGTTAGTTTAAGCTGAAATTTCATTCTGTTTTGAAGACCAAATTAAATGACATACTGAAAATATTTAAGTCTTGTTGAAGTATTGAAAACTGCGTTTGAATCTGGCCCGCGGACGTATATATGACGTTATATAATGATAACACCTCTACTTTCTAAGTTAGTTCACAAGCTCAAAGGTTCAGACAAGACTAGTACTGGCAGCCACCAGTCCCCACCCTTTATTAACCAGTGTGAGTAACCTCAAATGGTTAGGAATTTGTAACATCCGCACGGGGGATGGAGAATAGCTGCACCTATTAATAGGGGTTTGGCATCCCTCGTGGTCCCGAGTCACACACTTATTAAAAATTTACACACACTTGTCTACGCCACAAAAACTGTTTACTCAGTATTTTTTTAAATTGTTTCTTTATCATGATATAAAAATTTGTAGGTACTGTATTTGGTTAAAGCAAAGTAAATAAATAAATGAAATGAAATTATTATAAAATACGGATCGTCTACGGTGTGGAAGCTGGCACTTTACGCACTTTTTTAAATCTTCTACTATGTAGACGCTGTGGCACTCAAAGGGTTAATTATTTTATATTTTCCCTACTTTTTTAAGCTGACTGTTGTTTAATTGTATTGTATGTGTATTTTTGTGATATATTGCATTTTTGTGTATATGACCTGTTTTATAAAAATAATATTTGTCAAGAAACCAATGAATAAATAAATAAAAAACTAAACAATTTCCATTAAAAACTTTCAACCTTTTCTTTACAATACTAAAGAAAAGGTATTGTAAAGAAGGCTTTGCAATAGAAAACAATATTAAAACTAAGTTAACTTGAGCATAAGACAATTAGATCAGCCAGTAAAGATTTCTGTAAGTGAGCCAGTAAACTAGCCATCGACGAAGAATTCCCCATCTTATTTTTTTAATTTTTACTCCTCCATCTTAAAAAAATGTTGTAAAAAATCAAATTTACAAAATCGATTTGGAAGCAATATTTTAGGTCAAGCACTTTGAAATAAACATTTTTTGTCTCTTGAAATTTTTCTAAAAACTCTTCCTTTTCGAGATATTAGGAACTTTATGTCGATTTATTTCAACACGTTTAGGGCCGCTATTTTGTTTTGGGTGGTCCGATTTTTATTTTCTTTATGTCATTTTTCTAAGTCTTAAATAGACCTTTAAAATGAGGTATCACATGACCATACTTCCCATTTAAAAATATTGAGTAGCTCCCAAAATTCCGATTTTGAGTTGGGGGCAACGTTGCCCTATGCATGGGGAAGTGTGCTTTTATGACCTATAAACAACTCCCGGGTTTGGATTTTCTATCAAAGCTCGGTGGAGTGTTAAGGGGGTGTCTCCAGACTTTTAACTAACCCAGTATAATAAATCAAAATTTATTTTATTTAACTTTTTTACTTCAGGAATTTTTTATTTATTTAAATAATATAAATATGCATATCTACAAATCAAAGGTTGGCCAACACGATATATATATTTAAGTACTTATATTTAATACAAGTGTTGTATGTGTTTATAAAAACTTGTAAGTTTTGGTAACTGTTAAAGTTACAACAATTTATTTTGATAAACATGTATTTTAGACTAATTAGCTTTCATTAAAAGGGGTGGGTTTTCCTTGATCTTTATTATATAGTAAGGGAGGGTTTTTCTTTTCTTTTCTTTAAATCTAATATTGTAAATTTTTGTTTTAAGGGCATGTACAAATTTTTTTATTATTAAGGGCGTATAAACTTTTTTATAAAACTAAACTTATTTTGTTTAATAAACATTGTTTATTATGCTGATATAATTTGTAGTCATTGTCTTTGCCTGTAAGTGGGTAATTCAGATTTTTAGGTTTCTTTTCAGCTAAGGTAAACAGGTTATTCACCTTCATACTTTGTCATTTATACAATAAAAAAATTTTAAAAAATACATTTGCAATTTCGATAGACTGGCACACAAAATATAAGCGAAAACAAAAAAATTCAAAATTTTCACGGTTTTTGTTGTTTCAATAATGCCACAATAAAAAATCTTTGTTTCCGAATGTGGCATTTTCATATATTCACAAAAACTATTCCTGAAGTCATAACACAATCGGTTTACTGTTAAATTTTTTTACAAAAACAGCCTGTTTTGGTCTAATGTTTTACTTTCACTTAATTATATTATTGTATGTTTTGTTTTGAAGTTTTTTCTATAATTCTTATTTACTCTATTTTAAGAGAGATTGTTGTTATAAATTTTGTGTTTTTTTAATTTATGAGGTTGTTTTAAGTCTTTTTACCGTTTTAACTTTGATTTTTATGTAGAGTTTATTTTTGTCGTCTAGATTTAAACATACTAATTTGGTCTAACAAATTGTCTTGTGATTGCAATTAGTCACCTAAGGAAATATATTTTCAAATTTAAAAAACTCAAATCCCTCCTCTTTAAATACTCACACTGAAAAATCTGGATAAAACACATTCTACTATACAAGCAGCACAATTCACTACGGTTGAGGTTTGCAGCAGCAAAAAACCTATTATTGCTACCATAGAAAACATAATACCAACATAACACATTGAAACAACAAAATTATCGTTTTGCTAATTAAGAAAACCATTGTATATGGTTTTACCTTCAATATTAGGTAGAAGTTATGTTGCATATATATTCCATACAATGCTTGCAGTGCAAATGTAACAATGCGGATTTGGTACAAGGAAGGATTGTTGATAAATTTTAATTTTGGTTAAGGTCCAAACTGTAATTTGCAATTTGGTTGTTTGAAAAAAATATATTTAATTGACAGGCAATGATAACCTTATACAGTAGAGCGTCAATAATTCGGATTAATTAGGACCAGACCCTGTACGAATTATCAATTTGTCCGAATTTTCGAATATGCTGTATAACAATGCAGTGTTATATCATTCAGTGTAAATGCCTACATGACTGAATGTTTTTGGAGGATGTCTTCCAAATAGGTTTAACCCTGCAGACATTTTTACTGACACGCAACTTACTACCTATTGGTTTGGTCGTGATTCTTGCAGTGTAATTGAATAGGGACAATGTTATAAGGGAGTTTTGGATGTCAATTTATTAAAACTCAGCTTTGAAATAAAAAACGTTTTTATTTTCACCAAGAACACATTTCAATAATCAACTACAGTACATACTGTGTTTGTTTAAAATTTACATACTATAATTGTAGTAAGACAACTATTTACAGAAAAAGTCCTTGAGTGTAATTTTTATGGAATCCGGATTTTCGACGCTCCGGATTTTTGATGTTCGAATTATCGACGCTCTACTGTACACTGTTTTTGTGTGTTGCCCTTATGGACACATGTTATTTACCCATAACAGGCATGTTATTTAAATGATGAATGTATTACAAAATAAATAATTTAAGCAAAATAAATAATGTTTAGCCTATACAGTATTAAAATAGGACCTATTAAGAAATGTGGGACTATATCAAAGACCCGTTGAGGGACGGGCTTGTGTACACCGAGACTTTGAACGCTCCTTAGTGAATTGCCTTAGTGCGACGTTGTCACGTTCTTCCCTCCCTTCTAACTGAATGCGACTGACTCAACGCATTTATAACTGTGCGCTCAAGCCTCGAGCGGTAAATACCAGAAGTGTTCGAGGCTATACCTTGTTCACCGAGAGTTTAAAGTGAAGCACCTCCCCCTACAATATTTATGGGCCGGGCAGACTGTGTCACACGCGGACCTACCACAGGGACAAACGTGAACATTAGAGTGGGCTAATGAAGAGAATGCTTGTTTACTAAGAACTACTGTGAATCATACGCAGAGTCGCCTGTCCCACACGTGATGTTTGTTTTCCTCATTGGCCCAAATCCCTAACGTCAACCATTGTAAGGTGGTGCTTCACTTTAAACTCTCAGTGAACAAGGTATAGTAGATATGGCAACGCTGCGACCCCATCCTATTGGCCGCCACGCAACGGTATTCTTTAGTGGTCTTTGATATAGTCTAGACATTCCGCAGGTAATTAAATATAAAATAAGTATTTAGAAGAAAACTAATCACTATTATTTGTCACCTGGCACAACAATGGTGTCATCATAAATCTGTTTAATAGTGTGTGCGATTAACTGGAATGGAATACTTGAAGGTCCAAAGGAAGAAACGGGGTGCGCTTCTTTAGCTCGCTTTATTCGAATTCGCACTCTCGGGTCGTAAATAATATCTCTATCATGCTGGACCACTTGGTTTATAGTCTGTGCTGGATGTACCCGATGGTTGATTATTGCTGTGGCCAAAGGTGGAATTACATTATCCTGGAATACAAATGATAAAATAACATCAGTGTATTTCAAGTACATTGTTTAAATAGTAGTGTGTATTTGTTGCAAACTCAGTCGGCTGCAGCTCACCCAACTTTTCCTTTGTACTTGTCTTAAATATACTCTACAACTTTCAACTGTACATTAACTATTTTTTATGCTTTTTCGTGCCCCTATTTTGGGAACACAATTGTACAGTAACTGTTATAGAATAAGTTGATATCACCTACTGGAAGTATTTGGCAATATCTCTTATGAGGCCTAGGTGATCCAACTGGTTGCCGAATATTCAGTTTTCTAAATATTCTGATTAAAAACAAACTTTAATTTTAGACTTCCAGTGAATTTAAATTTAATAAAGCTCAGTGAGAACACAGGCATTTAATTTTAATGATCGTCGATCTCTAAGCAGTGAGTACACTGAAACTAACTTTGTAAAACGCTTACTTGTGCTTTTGATACTTTTATAATTTATCACTGTGGTAATACTTAAGCTATAATGCATAAAATAATGGGATATTCAAATAATATTTAATTCTACCAAATAAAAGCTTTTTATACTGAAAAATTAAAATTTATAATTTATTAAACTTCTTCAAAAACATAAAATAAAATATTCTCTGGTTGGAACCTTTCCAATAAGTACAAAATAATCTGTTATATGTGTTTCTAATATTATCTTAATATTAGAAGGCAGAAAAAATCATTTATTTTAATTTAATTTATTCTGACAATTTAATCAATCGTTATCTTAAGAATTAAATTTTTTATTTTATTGAATTTAATTGGAATTTAATAACTTTATGAATTTAATTTTATTTATTTACCAATTTTTATTCAATCTAACATCCTAAATAACCCAGTATACTCAATAAATTTGATGAATTTACTACAGGCAAATTTTAACAGGGACTAACGTATTCATGCTCTTTACCGACCTTTTAACACTTGCCTTGCCGTCTCGACACCAGTGGTGACATCAACGGTTGGTTCCCGATGTCGGGTTACAGGTGAACTTCGTGCTGTTCCTGTTGTCATGTTATTGAAGGATGTTGTTCTGTTGGGTCTAGTTGTTGGATGCTGGATGTCTTCTTAAAATTGCTAGTTGCGATATGATGTCATCTGAAGTCCTGGTTTCGGTATTCCCTCGAAGTTACGATCTCATGTCGGTGAAGTTCGCCTGATGGTATCCTGGAGTCCAGTCCTGAAGTTTGTTTGACTTCTTCATTCAGTAACTACCGTCTTGACTAGTAGTATTAAGTCCTGTAGAATTTTTCCAGAACGTCCAAAAAACTGTCAACTTCGTTGTAACTAAGTTGCCACTGATTTTACGTAGTAAACTGTGTAATTATGCTGATATTCTATTCGTCCTGTCATACTATCTCTGAGTGACACTTGTAAAATTATTATTTAAGTTTTACGATGAAAATACTAAGTCATCTGACTCGACTTAAGTATTTAATAAAAAACAAACGTCGCAGTGACGTAGTTACTGTCATGCAAGAATAATCTAAAAATCAAAAAAGCCTCCCCGTCCTCCAGGGTTAGAGTATTTATACTGCTGTTTGCAACTAGATTCATTGCCAACTTTACTTTCATTACCCTATGTTTTCCCTACTGAAAATCCCTTTTTTCCAGGATTTTTCAATCCTACTTTTTATTTCTTAGTATCCTGTAATTTTTACAGTCATATCCCAATTTTTTTACGCCTTTGTTTTAATTAAATTCATGTTTTTCATTTAATTTAAATAATAAATGTTGGTAGACTTGTCTCCAAGCTTCTTATTGGCTCTTGACATCCGCTGATCTGTTATCTTGCTTCGACTAATTTGACCATTGTTCTTCCCATTTTGTTTGTAACTTCTCGCGGATTCATCTGATTTCCTCGCGCGTGAACTTTTTGGATTGTATTTGATGTCTTCTTTCTTCTTGAACTTGATGACAGCGGTGTCGGGTTCGCGGTCGCGTCTCACGCGTGTTTTTCTCGTGTCTTCTCCCGGAAAAGTCTCTGGGTTTTTGCTTTTCACAATTTTCCTTTTTCCAGTCTTTAGTTCATGTTTATTTTGCACACTAGCAACCGCTTCACTTAAATCTGTCAGTTTTTCCTCTGGTTTTGGTGTTTGGGGGTTTAATGATTTTTTACTTGCTTATGAATTTCACAAAATTTATTTTATATACTGGATTTTCTATACATCTCTACTTAGTTGATACCCTTTTTTGTTTTATTAAATGCTTAAAAAATTTTGTTTAATTTTTATTTTACCTTAAAGGTGTGAAATTTATCACCCTTTTGAATTAATTAAATTTCCAAATTTTATTTTAATTTCATGTACTACTTTTCACTCTCTATAACTTCTTTAAGTTATACTTTAAAAAACTTTATTCCTTCTATACTTTATTAAAGTTCAAATTTTTTTATTTTAGCAACTTTCTCAAATTTCACTATTTCACTACTCAACATTTATTTTAGGCCTACTCTTGTAAAGCCTAAAAAAATATTTTTTTTAATTCGAGGAATTTTGAAATTTTCCCCAAACTTTACATGTTAATATCTTTAGCATTACATAATATTTTGGTTTGGTAATCTCACGGCAAACACATAGGTAGTCAGCGAAATGTGTTTCCAGAAGAAAACCAAATACAAACTATTCCTGGATTCTGGCATCCCCTAGGAACTCATGACATACTTTTCTAAGTTACTTTTCCATTTATATCAACCGGGGTTCAACAGTCAAGTTCAGCAGATAGCGTCCCGCTCGACTCAACTTGTCGACCGTGCCCTACATACGATGCTAACCCAATAAATCCAATTTTACAAAATTAGTTATAAAACCAGAAATTCCAGGAACCACAGCAGATTTTTACCTTTGTATTATGTATGTTTCAAAACCACCACACACAGATTATATTACCTCGTGGTTTCCATTATTATTTCTGTCTTGTTTGGTGAGCAAGTTGTTCTTCTTTAGTTCGTAAAATATTATGTTTATTTGTTAGAATATAATTATTGTAATTTTGTACACCAAGAACAATACAAATTAAATATTTTGTATGGAGCTTTAATTATTTTTCATTGCACAAGTTTTTCTTTGGCCTCTTTCCAATTAAATTTATGATTTTTAAACCAATATGTTCGGCTACTATGATCTATCTATAAGGCCTGATCGTGTATTATTTTTGCCTCTTTCCAATTAAATTAATGATTTTCAAACCAAATATGTTCGGCTACTATGATTTATCTAAATAGAACTGTATACAAATACTGTATTTATCAATTTCAAATTTCTTATTTTGAAAACACCAGTTTTTATGTTCCTACTACAAGACTGCTGACAAAACTAGGCCTAGTTTGAATAGTAATTTAGGAATATATCCCTTACCCAAATATGAAATATTATTATAAGAAAGTGTAGAGAATAAATCATAGAATTTATCCGTATACTTGAAAATTCTCATTTTGTAAACTATTTCACATTGATTACTTGTTTCACAAAATTAGAATAAACTGTAAAAAGTTCGGCGGATAAAGGGCATACAAAGTGACCATTATAAGAGCGTGGGAATCAGACTTGCTTTGCGATCTCAAGTGGAGGTTTGAATTCTACGATGTCTGTATTTCCCACTTCTGTATGAATAACATCTATAACCAGTAAAATCTAGTTTACTTTACACCAAACGAAAGATCGAAGTTTTCCCTACAAAACGATATAAAGATAGAAATAGAAATAAAACCAATTGTAAGCGATATCTCAAATGCAAAATGTGCCGTTTCATTGGTTGAAAACTGTCCAATTGCAAGGGTTTACAAAAACCTTTATATTTTTGAAACTATAAGAATGACGTCTGATTCGAAGGCAGTATGAGAAAGTTCAAATCTTGAAAAAACCAATGGTATCTTTATATTATTGTTAAAATATTTCTGTCGAGCGGTATTGAGCTTTGTGACAAAAATCGAGTCATTTCTTTGTGTTTTATTCGCACGACATTAGGTTCCCAGAAAGAGCAGTCAAAAAACACGGCTAGGGTTAAAGACTGCTTCTGGACTCTGTTTTCCTGTATTATACTTTACTCAGACACAAACCACTTCATACTATACTTCACATAAACATGACCCTAAAAGAGAGTGTTCGTGTACCAATAAAAAATGGCCAGCTCGCGTATGTGTGTGCTAAGAAAGTCTCTGGTTATGCGTATCATGCTTTCTCCACACTTCTCACACATCAAAGTATTTCAGGGGCAAATTTTATTTAAATATGACACTTACTTTGATTTATATAAGCAAAAATGTGGGCCGAAAGCAAGTAGCAGTGATGGATTAACCATCCTAACTTGGACAGAAAACCTACAAATTTTAACCCTTTGGCTCCCGACATCCAATTTTTCACATGTTCAAAAAATCCCAACCATTATCTGTTTTGTATCTGCATAAAATCCCAGGCTTAATTCAGCAAATTTTCAGTGTTTCACAAAAAAATATATATTAAATTTAATTACTGATCAATTATGATGATTTTTTTCTATTGTGTATCAAATGAAATGTTCTAAATGTAAATTCATTTTAGATATGAAATGTTTTAAATTGGTACTTGCCAAAAAAAGAATTTTTTTTTACTTTATTCTTGAAAATGACCCCACAAAAAAATATATGGAACAATTTTGTCCACATACCATAATTTTACACTTAAATGACAAAGTTATGAAGTGTTTCAGTTCTGTGGTTAGTTGTATGTATATAGTCATAAGAATATACACGTCAGTAACAACTGAATGTATTCGCTTCATAATCACAATTCACAATAAAAATAACTAAAAATGCAGAAAACAATCACGTACCACAACATAATATCTGGGCCATAATCAAAGACAGCACACAAATAAAGTTATTTACCATCTGACAGATGACAAAAGCACAACCACGTCTATCACAATTATCTTAGTTGTAGTGAACATAGAGGTAATTTATAACGTAAGTAAAGATCATAGAGGTAAATAGAACAGTTCTTTCCGATTCCATTGATATATAATAAACATAGATTCACTAATGATTTGTATTTTATATGATTTTTTTTCTGAACGTCCGAAAATTCGGACGTTGGGATTCAACGCACATACACGCAACATCCGAATTTTTGGATGTCGGATTCAACGGACATACTAACAACGTCCAAAAAATCGGACGACGGTAGCCAATAGGTTAAACAATATGATATCAATGACAGCCTCCTCTTTGGACATTTGATTATTAAATGTTGTCCAGTGCAAAGTTCAGTTGTGTAAAATTATAATTTACGTTGTTATGAGGCCAAATGAATTTTTACATTTACTTTTGTTTTATTTTCTGATAATTCAATATTAATTATGATATGACTTAGATTTTTTATGTTAGCTAACGACACTAACAACTTTTTAAATAGGCTGCATAAAAAATAAAAGACATTAATTTTTTATAAACATGTTTAAGCGATGAGTTATGTGAGTGTTTTCCCCTTCAAACATATTTAATATAAGAATGCTAAATTGGTACAAAATAATTGAATTGAGTGTTTAAACCCTACTTTCAGGGATGCGCACAAACATAAATACAGTAGAGCCGCGGTTATCCGAGGCAACGTGGACCGAGTGTATCTCGGATAAGCGAAAACTCAGATATCACGGACTCTGTCAAAAATCGAGAGGAAAACGTACGGTACACTGGTGAAATCAATGAAAACGTAGTTAAAGATGTGAAAAAAGGCAGCTACAGTTAAAAAATAAATGCAGTTTATTAAATTTTATCAAATTAAAATCTTTTACATTCAAAACTTGTTATTTTTTAAAATGAAAAGTATTTTAAAAAATAAAAGAAATCATACAAAAAATGATTCCAAAATTGGAAATATTAGGTTAAAGTAAGTAATCTAACAAACATAAAATAGTCCAATCAATGTCAATGTAAAACAAAATGAAAAACTAACGTCCAAATGAAAATAAAATACAAATTCAAAATGATAAAAAAAAACATACATAGACTACAGTAAGTTACATGTTCCAGTAAACAAATATTTTTTGAAGAAGTCCATAAGTGTTTTCTGTTTAACGGAACTCGTTCGCTTGAAAACTAAACAAATGATATGCAGGAGTATGACACACGCAACGTTTTATTAGCGAGGGTTTACTTTATACTGAATCAAACTACTGTTCTATTCGCAAAAACTAGGAGACGTGTGAGTCGGGTAGGGTAAAAGTTAGACACAATAGAACGTCGGATAGAAGCAGGTACAGATAGTGCCAAGTAGCGTGAAGCGTCACTTCAGCATGCGTTGTAACGTCTTACCCTCTCCTACTCGATTGTGAGTCTTTAGTACAGTCACCACCAAAAAGTGTTGATATACAATCAACACGACTACATAGCAGACATGAATTAGGTAGGGCAGGCGTCTCTGACTGTACTCTGCTGCAAGAGGGGAAATGTGGTGGGAGCCGGCGTAGGAGACTTGCACATCCCCTCTTCGCGCTCAATCCTAATTGGCGCTATCTGTAGCAGGTGCAAGAAAAGCCAAGATAAGGAATGATGACATCACCATCGCGTAAAAAATAATCACAGACGTCTGTCCACTCTTACAACGCTACTAAGTATATCCGACTATCTGATTAATATTATTGTTTATTCAAGTCATTTGTTTGATTATTTATTTAGTTCACTACTTCTAAATAAATTATGTAATGTTATTTATTTAAAAATTCTATTATTCTCTCGAATAAACAGTTCTTGTACCAGTCAAAATATCTTAACACGTAAAAAATCCTAATCCTATTTGACGATTAACAAAGCATTGGAATTATTGTATTGTACAGTATTTAATCATGATTTAAAATCATGCGTTTTAGTTACCGGAACCATTTTTTACGAAACATTATGTGACTAATATAAGTACAGTACAGCAGATTTGCCGCTATATGCGGATTCACTTTGTGCGGTTACTTTAACGCATGCGTCTACCGCAAACTGAACTTCCGAACTTTTTGTTTGTTTTTACTACCTCTGTTAACCCGGAATTCGGTTAGTCGGGGCTCGGATAACCGCAGCTCTACTGTACATCACACATACCCATTTTTGATCGCTTGCGTGCGCACACATCAATCTGAGAATAGAAGTGGGAAGACACACTAAAGGGAGTAAGGGGCCGGAGAGGACTCCATTGCTTATCTAGCTGCAAGGCCCAAAAAGTTAAGCCAGCACTGAACCGGGGTGAAATGCAACGGGGCTTTCTCTTGGCAGCACTCGACTCGACCAGTCGACACCCTCATATTATATATACATACTATGTATCGACTCACCTTAATACCGCTGTTGAATTTAGTGATGGCTGTAGTGGTACGTAGGAACGGTCGTGTAGCTCTGCTCTGTTCCATCTCACTGGCCATTAATCCAGAAAATAGCCATAAATTGCTGTACACAAGTCTGTAACCAAAGGAGGCCTGAAAATACGTTATTATATAAGTAGTTATTTTTTTCATCTAATATGTTCAGAACATTTCCCTTCCCTTTAATAACTTTATAATAGTGGATTTTAGGGATAATATGCGCATTATAAAAATACACACTCAAATCTAGCTTTCAGTAGTGGATCACCAAAACTCATAAAGCATGTATCTTATATGTTGCAGACACGAACCTGATGCAGATACACCTCTTCCCTACGCTAAACAAGCGACCTCCTGACCCGAACAAGAACCTATAGAAATATTGAGTTTTCTGTACTTCACAAAAGTCAACTCTAGTGCTGTAAACTTCCCACGTTGTATCTGAGATATTTATTAATAACTAACAGCTAGTAGGCTTAGCTGGCAGATATGAATGAGAGGAATGTCGGGTAAATACTGATCCTTAGCATTACAGGCGCAATTCAAAAACAATTTTAGATCCAAGATCCCTTGACCAAAAATGCATATTGAGTTTTGTCCACATCGATCAATGTTTCTGATTTAGGCTTACATACATTATCAGCTATACGCCAGTAAGTGCTAAAAATCATGTTTTCCATCAGCTTTTTACTCATAACTCGAACGAGAAAATTAAATAAATTAAAAATAAAGTACATTAAAAATCCCTACTTATGAGAATTAAATGTTCATACACATGAAAACAGCAACACCAGAATCTGTGATATTTATTTTTATTATTTTTGTTCATTATTGTTAAAATTGATGTACATTAAATTAAAACCTTATGATTTGATTATTGGATAATGTTTAATTTTATTCAACATCCAAATTTGATAGGTAAGAGTTTAATGTACTTTATTTCACTTTTACATTAAATGATATGATGCAATGTGAATAAATGCAAATATCTTCAGAATGGTTTGAGATATGGATGTGCAGTTATCACCACCATTGAAATGATGTATCACATGACAACTTTCCTATTTAAAAAAAGTTACATTTAAAATGGCGGATCCAAGATGGCGGACCAAATTTTTGACGTCTTAATAAAATAATATTTTTTATATAGAGTAGGTTCCTCAATCACATCTACCTTCAAATTTTCCTTATATACGACATATTAAACTGTTCTCAGACTTTTCCCCCACTCTGTATGTATATATATATATATATATTATTATAGATTTTTTATTTTTATTTTTAGAATTCAGTTTATTAAAAATTATTTGAACATGGTGAGCATTACTTGAATTTGAAATTGTACTATGGACTGCCTCAGTATTTAAAAGAAATTAATTCATTTAGTGAGTTTGAGAAGAATCTGAAAAAATACTTCAATAAAAGGTCATTTCAATCGGTGAAGGAGTACATGAACCAATATACTGTGTCAGGGGCTGTACTGCTGTTTTGTTCCTTTTTTAAGCATCAGAGTGTTGTTGTTCTATTCATAATTCATAATTTTTTCAAACCTATATCATTCTCTCTTCTATACCAATATTATAAAGAGGTGAAATTTGTTTGTATTTAGGGGGTAATCTCTGGAACTACTTTGATTGAAAAAAATTTTTACTAATGAAAAGCTACACTATCCCTGAGTAACAAAGGCTAGATTGAATTTGGAGAAAAAATCAATATTTGTAAATTAAGTTGGACAAAATCATGAAATTAAACCTATAGCTTCTAACAGGTGTATATTTCATGTTATTTATTTACGTGTTAGCACATAAACATTTAATAAATTAATTGATTGATTTTATATTAGTTTAATTTGGATCCATACAAATCCTTTAAAATGAGATGTTAAGGGTCGGCTCTAGCTGTCGGCCAAGTTGGATGACACTCCATAAGACCAATGTTAAATTAAAATCCAAATTTTTCCTTTATTTTTGATCGGATAGTTATGAACGATATGTCATTTTAAAGCTATGGCCAATATGCATGCAAATGGCTTTTCTAAAACTAAGAAAAACATTTTGTTTAAAATTTATTAACAATTTAAAACATAGATTTTTAAAAAAATTTTATGTTGTCACTATTAATTATAGCGAAAAACTACCAAGCCATTCGCATGAAGAATTTCGTCCCCAAGAGTTTGGTATTTTTAAAAAAACATATTTGAACAATTGCCGGTTTTAAATGGATTTAGGCTGAGAAATGTCCGTGTAACCTACCGCCGCTATAGGGTGATTTTAGATATTTTTTTACGTTGTAACTATTAATTATAGCGAAAAATTACCAAGCCATTCGGGTGAAGAATTTTGTCACCGAGAGTTTGGTACTTTTTAAAAAACGCTATTTGAACAATTGCGGGTTTTAAATGGATTTAGGATGAGCAATGTACGCGTAACCTACCGCCGCTACGCTGGAGTTGCAGGTTGCTTTCTGTTTTACTAGAGCCGACCCTTAAACAATTAGTCTATCTTTGTTAGAAACAGAGAAATCCAGTCGTTCCGTTACTTTTTTGACACTCTGAATATTAATTCGCTAAGGAATTTTTTTATCGGCCTTACGTCATTAATTTTCAATCAATTTGTACAAATAAAGTGTCATTTTATATGTTTTACACTGCATATTTACAGAGAAATATAAAAATCAAACATTTACTGTATTTTAAAAATAACTGACATTTTGAAATTACACATTTTATTTAAATGGGAAAATTTTTATCTAGAGACCTTTTTTTATAAGAACTATCCCTTAGTTTAGGAAAACTAGTTACATTGGCTGATTTCACACTTGCCGACACGACACCGACTCGGCACCGACACGATATCGACCCGATACAGCAATAATACCGATATCGTCACGATATCGACAGGCGTGTTTCACATTCACCGACTCGACGCCGATACCGACACGACCAATTGTACAAGCTATCGTGTAGATTGACCCAAAAAATACATAGAACAAACAAGGATGTTCAAAAAAAAGTTTAAGGAACATAATCCGTCTGCCAACAAATTACATAGCTAATAAAAAAAGTAAATGTGTGCTGTCGTGGAACCCCCTTCAGAAACGAAGTTCATCACGCCTTTTCTTCAATTCTTTTACCAACCTTAAAGGCAACATACACACATAATTTTAATCTTTCAATTGCCGTTTATTATTATATTGTTTTTATAAAAATATTTGCTGTTTCCATACGTTTAATGTTATTATAATAAAGGTGTAGAACTAATTATAACATCAAAGCTAAGATGGTAAACACAGTTAAATGTCCATTAATTGTAAATACATTCAATACAAATAAAATGTTGGTTTACTGTCTAGGCCTAGCCTAAAATTATTGTGTGTTTGTTAAATTTATTTTACCTATCTTAACGGCAAAATACATACAATGATTTTAGGTTAGACCTAAACTTAAAATTACTTTCTAGGCCTAACCGTGCATAAATACTGATACAATTTATGGGCCTATAAAAATTATTTTCCGATATCTTTATTCAGTGAAAAATTGTTTGTTCATGTCTTCAGTAAAAAAACAAACAGGGCTTACTTTCTACAAGTTCAATTAATGTCACGACATCATATTTAAAATTAGAAATATTTATTATTTATCTAACAGAAAAAAATATTTAACGAGTCCAAATTATTATTGATTGATTGCCATAGCAACCAGTAAACAAACTGAGACGATATCGTTCCGATAAAGAAGGGAGACCAGCAGCTCGCCGACATGTCGGCGCCTGTAACGACACGGCACCGATATGTCGGTGAGTGCGAAAGCTACTCTTAAGTTTAAGTTAGTTTTCATGACCGACAACATCGTTCCGATATCATGTCGGTGCCGAGTCGGTGTCGTGTCGGCAAGTGTGAAATCAGCCATTGGATCAAGACAAACGTCTGAATTTAAAGCCCAAACATTCCGATAGTTCAAAAAACATATAATTTATCATCACCTCATTTTAAGTTTGTTAAAATATACAAATTATAAAGTCCTAAAAATTCTCCATGTTATTTATATGGTTAAAATTTTATCTAGTAGCTTGCCCTTAGTTTGAGAGAACCTTTCAACTTACGCTCATAACATGTAGGCTATATAAATTTGAAGCTTAAACCTTCCCATACACTACAAAAATGTTAAATGTGTCATTTTATTACTTTAAATGTGTTAAAATTCTCATATAAATAGCTTCAAGATACAGTTAGGCTTATATAAAAACCTTAGTTAAGTTATAAATGTTCAAAAGTCCTTACCATTGCGAAGATAGTCATGTATACAGTAAAAATTCTTAGGTGTACTACAGCTTTGCCGATTTTGTAAACCAAAGATAATAATAAATACAAAATTTATTTAAAGAATTAACAAAATCAAGAGGCCAGATAATAATAGAGCGATTGTCACCCCCATAATCATAATAGTATTAATACAAAAATACCTTACCTAAGAAAAATTATTTTTAAAAGAATAAAAATAGATACTTACATAAGGTGCTAGGTACTCAAAAGTAGCAGACTCGGGGCCTTTACCAAACATAATGGGTTGTTGATATTCTTCAAGTTTTGCCACAGCAGAAGCTAATATTCCAATAGGAGAAGCTGCAGGTGGTAAGCTAGAATGTCCTGGATTGCCGACTACGCTCAACTCTAAAGTAAGCGTTCCTTTCTCCGTTACACCGACTCTACCGACATAATAATAAATTCTTATAAAATAGTGAAATAATTACTACAACAAAGATTTAAATGACACAGTGCAACTCAAACTACTGATATTGGGGAGTAGAGTTCTGCCGACACGGCTCTGCTTCGTTAGGGCTCCATACAATCAATTGCAAATGGTAAACATAATCGAATTTAAGTAAATATTATTAGTTTCGTACAATTATTTTCATTATAAACTCAGTTTTGATGACTATTTTTTTTCATCTTCAATCACAACTGCGGCCTATCTTGGGCGATCAATAGAAAAAATCCAAAATCGAAATCTAAAATATTAGTTTTATTCACTTTGAAGTAATTTAACATATAAACTCTTTGCGAGCCAATAGATTCTGATTGAATTTCTCCATAGTGAATTTTGGCCAAGTGATTAGATGTTTTTTCCAAAACCACACAGCCAATTCTAAATAGTAAAAAATTACTTCGTTGTAATAAGTTAAAAATTTTATAGTTAGAAAGAAGCCCTGGCAGATTGTAAACAGCCCTGAACAGGGACTGCGTGAGTAAACGTCCTTGGCTCTCTGGGCAGGCCACAATAGCCGGCTGAAAGCCATCAGCACATTCTGCATGTGTGTTTGCTTCTGTTTTCATCTAACATATATTTATTTGCCAAAATAATTAAATCTATTAAGTATTTTTCACACACTTACATTGCAACTTTTTTTGTTGTGCCTGGAATCTGATTTTCAGCAACAGGGAAACCTTCATCTAACACAAAATCCAATTTGTTTACTCCACGGCTTGCAAGCAATTTCGCAAGTTCTTGGGCTCCTCTTCTTCCTGATACCTGAAAATCAAATTAACTGATGCGAGGATAGTTTTGCTAATCCGTTAACCTAATAATTCTCCACTATTTAGGATACAACTAACTTCATGTTAATAATACAAAATTATTGAGTAAAAATGAAATATACTTGGGTTTTTACCTTCAGTGATACGCAAGGGCGCCCATATGATATTTTCTGAGGGGGGGCTAGACCGGGGTTAAGGATTACCCTCCCCTCCTTCAGCAACAGGGGTCCCAGAAAACTTTTAAAATTTTGGAAGCCAATTTGGCTATTTAGGTGAAATATTAACCCACACAGCATTGAGTATGTACCTTTATACCGTCAATGAATACACAAAGCTATAAAACACGCCTAGAGGCTGCACCAAGTAGTGACCCAGCAGCTCATGCTTGAACTCTTGTAAAAATGTAAATAAGTATTAGTGAAATGAAACAGCATATAACATTTAAAACATATTTCAGTGCTAATCTCTTAAAAGAAAAATACCTGACTATAATTAATAATATACATATTTTCCTTTCCCTGGGAGCTAAGGGGGAGCCGCGGCCCTCCTCTGCCCTTAGGTATGGGCACCCATGCTGTCGTTGTAGTTGATGAACTGACCGCAGTTTCAGCTATTTTCAAGGTTTGTTGAGCCACATTTTACACTACATTATACGTATTATATATCCCACACAACACTTTAAAAAAATTTATCCACTGAACGGACATCAAATTTTTAAATAGAGAGTACTCCCGTAGCATACGCTTTGTGATTTAAAAATATGATGACCCTTTTACGATAAAATCCATTTTATAAATATTTTATATTTATTTATTTTGAATAAATGTATACGTTTTTAAGTGTTGTGTGTTATATACAGTATGTTTAATATAGAGTAAACCAAGACATAAGCGATGAAAAAGAAAAAACGGGCATATACAGAATGACTTGCGGTGATTGCCCAAGCTTTTACATCGGCCAAATGGGACGCCCTTTAAAAAATGATTTAAGGAGCATATACCAACAAGTAAGAGAAAGCCAAAACAATTAAGATACGATGAACACCTTATTGAAAACTGCCACACTTACTCTGACATTAATATTAATACGGACATTTGGCACCCATGCAGAAAGTGGTGTTACATGAGTGCTTTGGAGGAATTCAACATTTACAGAGCGTTTAAACAAAAACCTAACAAAATATTAAA
This sequence comes from Philaenus spumarius, assembly GCA_018207615.1. NCBI lineage: Eukaryota > Metazoa > Arthropoda > Insecta > Hemiptera > Aphrophoridae > Philaenus > Philaenus spumarius. The sequence continues at coordinate 172,362 of JAGFPH010000574.1, forward strand.
TGAAACACTCTCGCTCCACTCGAATACCTTATACGACATCATTATCAAGATGTAAAGAACGGAACAGATGACTCAAAAGATAGAGTACGGTTTAATAATGAACTAGCCAGTCTTGAACCGTTCACTGAAGAGTGTGCACCGACCGAAGTACGATCGATACTGTGTGTTTTTATAATTGTTCTAACCTATTTAAACGTGTTTTTTATGTATGTAAACATTATTGCTTTAAATACAAATGACCTCCGGAGCGATTCTAGATAGCCTTACAGCTCTTTATATGGATCTGTCATGGGCCCACGAGGCCGAAACTGCAGTAATCGCAATACAACCAACAGTGGATTAGTATGACGTACCGAAAACAAAGTAATGCAAATTTATTTATAAATTTCTACTAATCCGCATGCTAGAATGGTAAAATTGACAAACTTTGAAATAGCCCAATGAGGCCGAAACTGCGGTCAGTTCATCGATACTACAACAGTATCACTTAAGGTAATAACACAAATATCTAATAACATCAAGTGCTCCAGGTCAATGTTCAATCAAATTATAATGAATGTAAAAATGTATGCATGTCAGTAACAATTATTTGTAACGTTTACCTACATACCCCAGAAATGTAATGGTGACTAGATTCTGAAATTTCCCTACAGGTTTCTACCTAACTCGGTTGTTAACAAGTGAAAACTAAACTAAATATATATCACTCAACCAACAGATAACAGGTAAATAATGTATAAAGAAGGGGCGGAGTAGAGAAAGTTGGGTATAGTCTATACCACCTCAAGGTGAGGCGGGAATAGTTGACCGGAATAATACTCTTACCCTTGGGTCTATTGTGCGAGTCGACTGTTTCCGCCTCATCCTGAGGTGGTATAGACTATACCTGGGAAAACAATGGGAATGGGTCAGCTATATTGGAAAGGAGTATGCAGGGGGTGTTTACTATATGTAATTACAATACAAAATACTGTAGTATTAGATATTCATGGCTTAACCAACAAAATTGTTATCCGAAACTGCCTCCCTTTAGTTTGGTTTACCGGGGTTGTACTGTACTTTCAATCTCTGTACAGTTTCAAAGAATGTAACAAACAGTGATCATAATAAAAGCTTAAATAGAGATATTTCTGATGACACCACAGGATGATCACAAGACAAAGAAACTATAGGATTAAAGACTAACAACTAAAACAAGATTTGAAATTTGGCAAAGTTATAAATAAAAGTAAATATTTAAACACTAACCTCTTCATCATGCCCAAAAGCAATATAAAAGGATCTCAAAGGCTGTTCTCCTTTATCAATAATATACTCCAATGCTTCCAAGATTCCCTGAAAGCAGATATCATTAACATAAACAAAGTTCTTCAATAGTTAATTGATTTTCTAAACTTAAGGTAATTATGAGTAGAAACTAATTTCCCCCTTGGGATTGCTTGGACGATCGGTAAAAACTGAACTTTTTTGGATCCAAGATAGAGCATCTAGTGTTGTGTGGAAGTAGTTCGGCATATGCAGATGAACAATGTTAAATTTCACAAACCGCCATGGTTCGGTAAGAAAGACTACGAAGGAGCCTGGGTGAACGGAATACCCACCATGTAAGAAGGAGGTCTGGGAAATTTTCCAAAATTATAGGCCAAATGGTATGTTTTGATACTGAGACCGTATTTGACTGAGAGCAAAAGTACACCTTAAATAATTAGTTTTGTCATCGTAATTTAATCTTAATCTGGTAATACACTAAAAGTAATTTTAAAGGGAAAACCAATTAACAACATATTCAAATTAAGTTATTCACTAAACCGTTGGGACAAAATATGTTAAGAAATTATTTTAAAAGCTTCCTTAACCCTTTCACTGCTGTATTGGGGCAATAGTGGCAATATCCGTGTGCTAAATTAGGAATATGCAGCAGGAAAAATCTTTTCTGTTGGGAAAGATTATGTGATCAGAAAAAGGAAATGAAACTTATGGGTTGCTAAATATATTTTTTCTTTATTTATAAAATTTTCAGATGAAATGTATTGTTTTTCCATTGAAACATTTGTTGGGTCTCTACTGTACGCGCCTCACGCCAACGGGCGGAGTTATCGGCACACATGGCACCTATACAGACTTGGGATTAACGATTAAAAAAATTTACGATTAAAATTAATCGTTAAAAATATGGGTAACTTTTAACTGAATCGTTAATTTTAAAACTGATTAACTTTTAACTCTTAATCGTTAAAATATTGGTTAACGATTAAAACTAACGTCAGTTAATTTGGCTGATGCCCGGAAAGATTTGTCACAATGGAAATGCCGACCGGGTGGGTGGGCCTGACGCGACAACATTCAATATTCCTTAGTTTGGGTTATTTATTGCTTATTCGCCGGCCGGAAGGGATGGGATGTCTAAAGAAAGATAGAACTATAAGAGGGTGGGGTGTATAAGGTACCTGGGCTATTAGCTAACGGTAACGTAAACAAACAAAACAACGCCGTTAACACACCCATCAGTGTCATTCAATTAGGCCATAAAAATACGCATGCCATTATTACAGTTGGATAGTTTTGTTAATTTTGTATAAGTTGTTTAATTGTTTTGCCCTGTTATAGTGATTGACAGTTTAGATTTTATTTAGTGGGTTAGTGATTGTTAATAGTGAGTTAGGTCTAGTGTAGGAGTATTTTAATTTTTTAATTTTAATTTTATTAAGTCTTTATTGTGGCCAGTCATTTCAAACTTTTATGAACAAATAACAAGGGAGGGAAATAGTTTAACATTTATATGCCTATTGTGTTTACCAAAATTTAAAACAATCAAGGCTTCAGCAATTTCTGCCTCCAATTTAAGGACCCACTTAAAGGTAAGTTGTGTTTTAGCCGATTTAGGTTGTTCCCTATCCAATTTTTGTCGTCTATTATTGAGATTTGTGTTTTATTATAGGGCATACGTTCTAGGGCGTTTATATATATTATAGGGCGTTTGCAAGCATATTTTTAAAAATTTGCCAAATATAGTAATTATATACCAATTCGAAAGTGGTCCGTAGCTTTTTTGTAGAGAAAGGTTCAAAGAATGTATATATGTCAGTAAAAAAGTGATAGATGTAAATTTTACAAAGTTATTAGCTCAAGAAACAAAAAATGTTCAGTAATGAAATGAAAAGGTTCAACTTTAGACCTACATAAAAAGTAGTAAACATTTTTGTATTTTTTCAAAACGTACAAAAGTTTTGTAATTTAGTTCTAAAAAGAACTGTATCAATATATTTATCAATTTCAAATTTCTTGTGGAGTGTAGATAAATCAAAGAATTGAATTGAATAATTGTAAAATGTTGTTTTCTAAAAGAATTCATTTAGTGGTCCTCGAATCACAAAATGATATCAAACGAATAAAAAACTCGAATAGGTTCCGAAAAATTGCTTCGAATCACAAAACCGCAAATAGCGAAAACCAAATCTTATGGGAAAAGGAATGTTATGTTCGTGACATATAGAACATTTTTAAACATTTTGTATTAATACCTATAAATCCTATAATTCATTTATACATAAGATACAGTCAGTCCTTCTTATCGATGTCCCGCTTTACGTGATTTCACTTTTACGCAGTAAAAAAAAGTAATTAAACGGTTTAGAATTTAAGCTGAGTTGTTTGGAGTGTAGGCTACAGTTGATAATTTCATAAGTTATGGGAACGTTGTTTGTCATCTCACTCTCCCCTCAAGGTCAGGGAGATGACCTCAAGGCTCTCATAATTCATAACGGTACCGGTACCTCTACCCACCCCTAATTGCTCTATCATTGTTTGAGTTTGTCTATTTTGAGAACTTAGTCAAGTCAAAGGATCAAGCAATCTTTCGCTGTCAGTACCAGTAGCGAAAATATTCTAATCTAAAACGTAGTTATAACTTAATTTCTTTCAAAATATTTTACTGTAATTTCAATTAATTCTCCCTACAACTGTCCATGTTAATGTTTTTCAACGCCAAGCCATTTCGGTGCGTGTGCAAGAATGTTTTCAAAAATTCGAAAAATATAGTAATTATAAACCAATCTAAAAGTGTTCCATAGCTTTTTGTAGAGAAAGGTTCAAAGAAATCATATATGGCAGTAAAAAAATGATTGATTCAAAATTTACAAAGTTATTAGCTCAAGAAACAAACATTTTTAGTAACGAAAGGAAAAAGTTCAACTTTAGGCCTACATAAAGAGTAGTAAACATTTTTTGTATTTTTTTCATAAATATAAAAAGGTTTCATAATTTAGTAATGAAACGTCGCGCGTGCGTATTGATAAACCTTATGACGTGCCGTATTTTAACTTTTAAGTTTAATCAGTTAATTTTTTTTAACTTTAACTTTAATCAGTTAATTTTTTCAGACATTAACTTTAACTTTAATTAGTTATTTTTTTCTGGCATTAACTTTAACTTTAATCAGTTAAATATTTTGGTTAACTTTCCCAAGTCTGCACCTATAATACGCCTATTGTTACGGCTTTCTGAATTAAAAAGAACTTCATTACCACCAATGACACTTATTAAATCACTATCTTCGCCTATTTAATTATTGACAGATTACCCACTTTATTACTCTCCAAGGTCATTGGCATCGCATGTACAGTAGAGTTCCGCTATTCCGAAAATCCGCCTATTCCGACCAGAGTTCAGAAAAAATACCGATTTATTGCTATACAAATAAGTTAAATAGAGACATACATAGAGCCTAAGCTTGATGAAAATGCTTGAAACCAAATTGGAATGAAAGCTGGTTTTGTTTCCAGCTGGAAGGAAGCTATCACAAGCGTCCGGTGAAATAGATACTGGGTCCGTCAGAAAGAAGGAAGGATTAGATACAACAGCTAGGCACTAGCAGTGTTATTGCCACCTGCCAGTTGCGTTCATCAGTTTTTTTTCTCCGTTTTCGTTATCTCGAAGGAATTTTATTTTTTCTCAATGTTTTTTCAAGACGATGCGGTACTAATGGATAGACTGTAGGATGACAAAACGGACAGTTCGAACAACCTATCCCATCCCTTCCGTTTTTCGAAGAAAACGGAATCGTAAAGCATAGGAAGGGAAAAACGGATGGTGTAAACTAAGGCGAGGTCAAGAGCGTTTGCCGCGTCTACGTGCAATATGAGTTCAGTTTGAGCGTTCACCTCTTCCTCGCTTTCCTCTAATTCGATCAACGCTGTACAGAACTTATACTAGCAGATGTCACTGCACTTAATTTACGCCTTAACAAGCCAATACGTTGATATTATTAATGAAATCCGCCTATTCCAAATTCCCGCTAAACCGAACACTCAAATTAGTTCGGAATAGCAGGGCTCTAATGTATGTATAAATGTCAACAGCTGGACTGATGATGCTGCCTGTGGTAGCAAAACATCTAACCACTAAAATCAACAGAAATAAGACGAATACTATTGACTAACTAAAGGTATGTTATTATTAATTTATAAGGCAAATGATCAAAGCAAGGAACATAGTTAAATTAAAAAAACTTTAATATAATTTAAATTTAATAATACTCAAAATCATCAAATGTATTAGTTATAAAAATGTTATGGATGTGAGTAAACAAATTGTTAAATAGTTTAGTAGTGATTCTTGCACAGTTGCATTTAAAAATAGGCTACCTGATCCTTACATGTTTAAAAGCCCGAAGGTTCGTAACATGGATGTACTTTCAAACATAACTCCTGAAACAAATATGACTTCAGAGGACATAACAGATTAGTTTTAAGTAAAAAGGCTCCCAGGAAGCAGGAGTCATCCATAAACAAACTCCCCAAGGAGTTAAACGAAGTCTCGAAAGTCAGTACATTTAAAAGAATTAAAAAAGCTGCTCAGGTTCAATGCTTTTTGTTCAATTAAAGAGTGTCTTGAAATCACATAAGAATTTTGAAATTGCATAATTCTTTTTAGACATATATATTTATTTTAGACTAAATTTATGTATTTCAATTACACCATTGACCAAAGATACATGGTAGGACTCCATTTTAATGAAAAAACAAACACACAATTTTAGTAAATTCTACAGAATTTGTTGAGTCCATAGTTTCGACCATAGAATTTGCCGACCATAGTTTCGCCAACGACGGCATTGACAAGGCAGCTTAACACAGACTAAGAAAAATATAGAAAACAGGAGTATAAATATTACAACAGAGAAGAATTACTTGGCTAACAAACAAAAGTACAGGGAAGGGGTGTGGATGGGCATGGGAGACCTACGGTCATAGGGGGAAAAGTGGTGTTTATAAATTGATGTGATATAAACAATATGCATGGAAATATTTTACCAAATTTGATGACTGACGCTTCGACTTGGTATGATGTGTGGAAACATTAACATTCTCCAAATGAAATCCCTACAGTATACTGATTTGTTCTGTGAAGCATCAAATTTCTATCCTAACCGGCTGAGGCCATCAAAACCGGCTTGACACTTCCAGCAACAATATGTTCTATTGAACTTTCTTTCAGTACAATGTGCCGCGTGAAGACATGAAATCGTTCTACTATGGGACACGCAAAGCTAAGTGGTCTTTGTATGCTAAGCGTTCACAGGAAGATGGTCCAAGAGAATGCTGAGTTCATTGATCTTGCAATTAACAAATTTGGACAGCAGCCAAGGAGATTAAAGTTTTTGTTCGCTGAATGGTGTAAAGCAAATGTTTTGTTCGTTGTCTAAACAACATTATGTATTACAAAAGTGGTGGTTTTACTGATTTTTCTTTTGTTTAGTAACATTTTTTCAGGTATGTAAGTGGGTCCACTCGCACCCTTCTCTTGGTGCCCATAATTGAGGGTCATATTGTGCGCACACAACTCTAACACTAATTTCAAGGGTAACCATGTTAACTTGTTGATTCACCCCACCCGTCTGTTATAAAATCACCGGTGGAGTCATGTAATGCCCGTTTATGGAGCATTTTAGTATTGGTTATATTTGTATTTGTGTTTTTTGTTGTTTCTTTAAGCTCATAAATGTGTTACAAGTTTGTTTTTACTGTTTAGTTTCTAATGTGACACTTCCTTAATTTATTTTGATTGTTTAAGGTATTATTATGTGACTGTCGCAACAGATGATGAACATTTAATTAGCAAAAAAAAAATTTGTATTGAAAATAAATGTATAGATCTGACAATATTTGTATTAATTTTTGTATGGTTATTGTTACTTTTTACAATTTTTGAGGTAAAACCAATCCCCCTCAATATCCATCAATTTAAGTAGTTTAGGCTGGACCGACTATGTCAACCATGAGCTGCTGTTAATAATATATACAATTCAGTTAGAAACTCAACAATAGTGTAGTATTCAAATTATTATAACATCACTCTGAAGATGATGACCATGCAATTGAAATGTTAATAGGAATAGTCTATACAAAATAACTAGTTCATTAACTTATCTATTGTATGGGGTTTCATCACTCATTCATAGTAAATTTGGTCAACACAGTGCTCTTCAAATATTTAAAACTAATACTTGATTTATTCTCATTGTCCAGGAAAGTATGTTCCCACTGCTCTTAAACCAGTTCTATTCATTGAGTACACATCTAAATCTGTTGCTTTTAATTCGGATCTTTTATTTTTTAGGTAATTTTGTCTAACACTTATCTTACAGAAATAACATGTTTGCATACAATGCATTAAATACCAGGCCTGAGGAGATGACATTCCTGCAATCTATAACTCTGTTAAACCCATAGACTATTGTTTTGGGGGGGGGGGCACAACCAGGCAACAGCTGACCCAAAAGTTTGTTTGGGGGAGACAAAATAGCGATCACCCTCAAGCTAGAACAAATTTGGTTTTTGATTGTGTAAAACTGCGTTTAACATTACAATTTTAATTTTGAACCATTGACTGTTGAAAGAAGATCGGGAATGGTTAAACTGTTCAGGTCAATATTTGGGGTTAAACTGGTCGGTCGGTTAGCGCCAGGGCTGAGGAAAACTGGCCAGACGGCACAGTATCAAAACAAAGATTCAACTTACCCATCATTAAAGTAATATGACCTTTAAAATAATTAAATAAATAATTGAATAGGTTAGGTTAGGTCTCTGCAGCACATTTCAGGTTTTTTTCTTTTAGCATTGCTCAAGGTTTTTTTTATGCATGTTTCGGGTGATATTGTAAGTCATGGGATCGGGAGAGGACGCAATCTCTGTTTTGATCATTGTAGCAGGTAGTTTCAGTAATGTGTAGAAATGTAATTTCTACTTAGGTTGGAACACGGTTCATGGCTATGTACACCGACTGTCTATAGAAAATTTCACCCACATCATCCGTGAATAGATGTGCCGAACATCCCTTTCTACTAGAAAATCACCACTTCTGACCAGATTGTGTTTTGTCAGATTTTGAGTATTTAAACCCCTCATAAACTACTAATTTAAATCTACTCTCACTGAACATAGAACACATTGCACCGGACTTAACTCTTGTACGAGTACTACACTATGTTGCGACTGTAAGGGAACAGAATCCAAGATTATGACAAATCCAAAAGTTGGAGGATGTGGTTAGCCACCCTGTCAGAAAATCCCACGTCTACCTGCTTACTGCCCTTCGGAACAGTTTAACCCCGACCCTTCTCTACGGAACAAATAAACCTCTGACCATCGGACCATTTTAGTACAACCCGGAAAATCTGTGTTATGTTGTGTTTTTCCCCTTACGAACAATGCATTTAAAATTATGATTGAGACAGGCCAAGGCTCACTTCCTTGCAGTTTTCTTGATTTAAAATATTTCAAATGACATACAATTATTTACTATGCAAAAATACTAATTGAATTTATGGGAGTATCGGTTAAAATCAACTATGTGTATGTATAAGAAAATAAAATTCGTTGGTATGGTTTTTTCGTATAAAAAATAAAAGAGCCTTTATTCTGAAATTTCACAATCTATCCTTCGGGGAAAGTAATACTAAACAATTATTATTGGTTGTACGTAAAATCCGTATACAACTTACATGCCAAACTAAGTTTCATAATTGCTACAATTGTTATATTTTATAAAAAATCTGTAAGTACACATTAATTGAGCATAAGCCTTCTTTCTGTTCGTTTTGAAAATGTCCCAACTAGGGCACTTAGTTTTTTGTAAACTAGTTTACGGACTGCGGAGTGAAATGGTGGGGAGGCCGGGGAGAGGGTGTCACACAGGATTACCATTCTTCAACGAGTTAAAGAATAAAATGACGTAGACTTTTTCATTCAGTCCGTTCGTTTAGCCAAATGATATCTCAACATAAGTAAATGTAACAATGATTAAATTGGAAAATAATTTTAACATTAACCTTAATAAGGTAAAATAAACAACTTAGTTAAAACATTCTTGACATAAATGACTTATAAAAAGAGGAAGAACTTTACAATAGTAGAAATTAATTATTAGTGTATTAGCCACAAACATAAACTATTATTAAATTTACATACAATGTTGGGGAGGGGGTCCACGCCCCCCCCCCCCCCGCGCGACCCCCGTGGTTAAACGTGTGGATTTAGTATTCGGGCAATTGTATGTCTATTTTTTGTGTGCTGCTATCTAGCAATAACATTCTAAAACATTTTTGTAACATTCTACAAGAATAGGCCTTTGTTCACGGATAAGTAATCGTTTGTTACAGAAAACCCTACATCTGTGATTTGTATAGGGCTTTGTCGTATGATGTGTTTTGCTTATATCTTTGTGAAAATTTTTTAGTTTATTTAGAGTAAAGTTTTTTTATTGCATTTGTGCTTTATAATATTATATTCTGTACTAATGATTGTATTGTTTTTTAAATTTCATAGCAGTAAACTGGCAAACAAGAATAAAAAATTCAACATTTACATTTATTTTTTTAAATTTTAATTTCAAATTTATACGTTAAGTTTTATAAATTTATATTTTGTGACTTTTGGAATGTCACCTTACCAAGATTTGCACTTATCAATTAATGAAGATACGTGGTTAAGCAGCACGTGTGTATCGGTGAGTTTAGTTGGTAGTGGGGAGGAGTATCAGCTGGATAGGGGCAACAGTTGATGGAGGGGAGTGATGCGCCAAATTGGCGAGCGATCGGTCAGCTGCTTTACAAGAATAACCTGTATTGTAACAACTGTTTGTGAAGAATGGTTATGGCGCTCAAAATGACGTAATCTTACTGTTTCCCGCGTAAACATATGTCATTATAGATTGGAGCTGCATTGTATTCACTGAGCTGTATTCGTTTGCTTTCCATGTAAAAACATTCTAAAATGTATTATTTAGGGTATTTTTAGCCTAATACAGGTATTTGAAAATTTAAACACTATGTTTTAATGGAATTGTCTTAAAATTTAAAAAAATATTTACTCTTTTTAGCTGTGTTTTGGTTTAACATCCTTACTCCTTCACAGTTGTGGAATTATGACTTTCCAGAACATCAATACTCCTTAAGGGGTTGGTATTGTTTCTAAGTACATTTTACAAATTAATTACATGACACAAATTTCAATAAATAACTAAAACTATAAATAATAATCATTAACATTTTATAAATTAAAATTTTGAAATTTTTCTTTAGATAAAACTTGGATTTATGTTTTTAATTTAATTTAAAAAATATAAGTAAAAAGACCAGACAGTCTTGACAACTTCTTCTTCAGCATTCTCATCTTTCTTCTTCGTGCAAACTGTCCTATGTTTCCTCTTATTTCAAAATTATTATCGATAAATAAATTTCCTGTTATATTGTTTCACGAAACACATTGATATCGTGTTGGTACATTTATCCCCATAACATCTCTGCGATAAAAGCATGCAATTCGGAAATCTTGACAAACATTTTTGAAGAAGTAATCTGTCAAGACAATTATAGTGATTAATGTTATTTATTTTGAAAACTATTAAGAAATAAATTACTAAATTTACCAACACTCCGGATTTGTCATCAATCGCTCCTCTTCCATAAATATAAGTTTTATTGATGATGTTTCCACTAAAAGGCGGCACTTCCCAAGCTTTCGGTTCCGCTGGAACTACGTCTAAGTGCGATGCTAAAAGATATGGCAATTTCCCTGGAGTTGTACCTTGTACAGTATATAGAAGACTGTATTCGTTAACAACATCTCTTGAAACAAATGGAGATGAATGTACTAAGGGGAAATCTGCAATCAAAGTTAGTTGTACATAATACATGACAAAATTATATAAGTTAGATAAAGTTACAGGTCGGTGTTAATCACGTACATTTGTGATAATGTAACTTGGTTACACACAATATGCATTCAACCCGGCTTTATCCATGCTTAAAAGTTTTTATGATTAGGAAAGTTATTTGGAAAAACGTTACTTGGTTATAAAGAGATTTTGAAGAGATCAGCAATTAAGAATACAAATACCTACTTTTTTCTAAAAACTGATGAAGTTTAAGAATGGCTTGTTTCTCCTGATTATCAGCTTCATAAGATATCGTAGGGATTCTTAGAGCGCCAGCTAGTCTCTCGGCTCTTTCCATGATTTTCTCTTCATCGATAACATCCACAGTCGCATCTATTCTCAGGAGATCACTTTCAGTGTAAGGTAAAATGATAAATGCTCTGATTAAGACGATGGACAACAATCCTACGCCCACAGCAATTGGTATAGTAATTAGAATAAGGGCTAATTTATGGCAGCAGCGATGACGCCAGGGGCCTTTACGTTTACTGCTTAAACCCATTTTCCATTTAAACAATAGATCTACCTGCAAAGTAAAATGAAAAGTGGATAACCTGTGTTTAATAAGGGAGGGAGTCAACAATGTAATATCAGTAGTAGGCCTATACCAGTGGGAGAACACTGAAGAAGAACACGTCCTTATAAATGGAAGTGGATATTTAAAAAAAAAATGGTAACAAAATTATGAGATCTGAGCCCATAATCTGTGAACAATTTCAATTTTAAATTATTCTCTTAAGGTGTTGTACTCATATATTATGCTAATTGTTAGAAAACATACTTTGTTTCCCTAAAAACATAATATTATAAACCTTATAGAAATTGTATTACAATAAAGAACAAAAAAATTTACCAGGCTAACTTGGTTAATTTAGTTAACTTCCATATGCTTAGAACTAGTCTGTTACAATTAAATACCAACTTTTCCAATTCCTTAAAATTTATACAAACTCGTGATATTTAAAACCTTTAGAATATAGTCAATGTTTCAAATCAGACATGGCCGGCTGACAATGAATGGTAACAGCGTTGATGTTGCAATATTAGGCTACTTGTATAACTTTGTATAACAATAGTTATAGCCCTACATGTAGTATTATAAAGAAATAGTTGGTATAAAAAACTTTCATAATTGGTTATTTTAATTATATAATTTCTTATTTACTCATAAGAATAATTCTTTAAATTTACAAACAAGAAAATGTTTTAAAAATATGACAGACAATAATACACGGGATATATTAACATACGAAAGTAGCAAATTACTGTACGTAGCTTGTATGTTTTAAGTACTTTTACAGACCAATTAAAACAGGAAATATAATTCGGGGAACAGTGTTATTTGCCTTGGAAGTTATGAGCCAAACATTACACTACTTTCACTTTTACCAAATCACTTTCCTGTTTTAATAATGAGACTACAAATTTTGTCAGACATTGTTTTCTTCCAAAATTATGTATTTTTGGTCAAATCTGTGGAGAAGTGGTGTTCCTCCACCACTAGACCACGGCCCTATATACATATTACACACAATAATCAAAATAATGTAACCTATGCAAATAGTAATCGAATACCGGTAACAGTTTTCAAGAATGTAAGATTTATAATCCAGAATCAAATAGTGTGAATCATTGCTAGGCTACATTTCTGCATCTGGTTTGACTGAAGTCTAAATTATTAACAAGTTCAGTAGGATGCATCCTGATTTATTCTGAAAATAGGCCTACTGGTTAAGCATATAGCCTACTTATTATTATTTTGTATCTACAACTGAATCGGTTTTTTTTTCATTACTTTTCTGCTAAGCAATAATTCCCTATTTTGGTAAAATAAGGCTCATATATGAAATAAAATTTCCCAGTTTTCAAAACTTAGATTTCTTATACAAACTATGTGTTTGGAAGCAAAGTAATTTTAAGGGTAACTGTCAATTCTTTTAATTAATTGGGTAATAATAAAAGAGAACCTCTTAAATAGTTTAGTAGTTAGTTTATACCTAGCCTACATCATGGAACAATAATTATGAATTATATGAATTGGTACGAATTACCGAAATTCACTTTGAGTCTGATATTAACACGTAATATCTGAGTATTTAGCTATATAAATGGAAGAATATATTAGATTGGATTTGTTTAAATTAACTGAGTAGGCTGGCTATATTTACCTTATGGGTATGCTCAAAGAATTATTTCTTTAATTTAAAACAGAATAAAAATGACAGTGGTGATATTGTTTTTTTTATGTTAAAATTTTTTAATGTTTTTAACTTTTAAAGTACCTAATAAAATTTAAATTTTTGTACACCATGTGCCTAATTGAAATTTTAGTGACAAAATGAAATTAATTAATAACAATTTTACTTATTTTGTTTCCGTTGTGTGACTTCATCTGCCGTGAGTTGCATATTGTTGTGTTGTGTGTAATGTGAACTATTAATTTATTATATCTGATGATGAAACATAGTTTTTGAAACGCGTCATATATAAAGAACGCAGACGAAGTCGCACGATGGAAATAAAATAGGTAAAATTATTATTAGTGACTTGGATACTCATACAATGTTTTTGAAATTAATTAACTAACGTATCCTGTTTAATGATATCAAAAACAAAAAACATTTTTGGAAGATGTTATACATTCTATACACCAAAATGAATGTACACCAACTTATGTCTCTAATTTTGCCAGTTAAAAATCTATTCTATTCCAGAACTTCTTAAACACACAGATAGGCCAGACTTCACATTAGACCCACAAAAGGCGCAGTGGTAGACTCTCAGAAAAGTGGTAAGGCACTAAGAAAATGTTATAATATTTCATGGTATTTTCATTTAGAAAACTGATGTATTCTAATATGAGGAAAATCCAACTTGTTAAAATGTAATTTTTGTTATTTATCGCTTCACCGTTAGATAGAACTACAATTCTGTTTTTAAATACATAAGGTTTTTATTTCGTGCAATACTGTGAAATTTAAAATACCGGTATGCCTTGCTCACATTTCAATAATGATTTATACACCTATTTAGTGGAAATAACAATATATATAGTTATTATGAAATTTTGGTTTATGTTCAGAACTTGATAAAACTTCTGATGTTTATACAAATTTTGAATCGCTAAGTTCCGATTGGCTTGTAAAAACACTTCTATAACATTAATATTGTGTTGGATCATTTAAAGCAATTGTTTAAATAGTTTCAAAAAATGTAGAGGGATTCAAACAACCACTTTGTTTTATGTGTTCTCTGGGACTAAACATTTTTTTAAATCTATAAGCTGGATTTTATTTTCATTGTTTAAATATTTTATTTCCCCTGCTAATATTGAAATAATTAACATGAAATCATGCATAGCTTGGCACTAGGCTAGGCCTATATGTATACTGTAATCATACTAAACATTATTTAAGAAATAATGTAGTTTATGATTATCAACCATGCAAGTTGTTTTAAGGAATAATATGGCCCAGTTTACAATAACAAATTTGGACAGTTATAATAGATTCTAGGAAACTTCAAGCTAGAGAAGGACAAAATAATTTCCTAATATAAGCTATTATTTACATTTTAGGCTTAATAGAAATTATTTTTACTAGAAATATCATTTTTGGAAGAGGAAGAATATTTATGTTGCCTGAAGTTTTCTGAAGAATTCCAATACTTTATTATTCTCACATTTTAAGTGAACTGTGAAATAGTATTTACATTTAAGATATTGAATAGTTCAGAAAATAAAACAAATTCAAGTTTCTATGATTTTCTGAAATTATTATTGGTTGAAAAGTCAGATTAATTTTGTCTTGAAACAGTTTGATACAAGAGTGTAATGATAATTTCAGTATGAAATAAAGGCCTATAAGAAAAATCCTGTAATTTTAAACTAAGAACGAACACAACAATCGATAATATCAAACAATTATAATACCGGTACTTCATTTTACCACCACTCCCTACTCCCCTTAACCTAGGCCAAGGTTATGATTGTTATTCTTATTTTAATATTTCAAACAAATAATAAATATACAAGCTTAATCATCCAACAACAATTATTTATTTAATCATATAAATGTTTAGACTCTAAACATCAAATAAACCCGACATTATTATTATTTGACTAGTCACTTGTCATAGAGATTAAAAGATTCACAAGCAGAAACGAGTTTTATTAGAATTGCAATGGTTGACTAGTGTGGTACTCTACGTATCATCGATTGATGTGATAGTTATTTTAGGTATTAGGATTATCATATAATTACGTTTGAAAATAATATTATTAAGTGGGAATCAATATTGTGTACTTACAGATTTTTGTAAATTAAAATGTTTAAGAAACCTTTCAAAGTGAAGTCGAATTCCCAATTAAAAGGATCAGACAGGTAACTTATAAGAATTTATAATTTTGAAAACTAGATGCATTGGCAGTTGTGGAGTTGTTGTTTTTCTTCCACATGAAATATTCGCCTTTAATCCTTTCGGTTTCTTCAGAATCTATCGCACTGTTAATGTTATTGTATAAATTTTGGGAGTTCGTAACCCCCGAGTTTGAAGGGTTGCTACCGCTTCAGCCATTCCAACCAGGACTGTTCAATGTTGTTTCAATATTGATTAACTTGTTATGAGGGAGGGGGTTAGGTTTCTCTACCGTCTTTGATATTATCGGACTTTGTTGAAAGTGCCTAGAAAAAAATAGGATTAACAGCACATTACAGTTGTAAATACCGAACAACACTGTCTTACATGGATTAAAAATGCTGCCATAATAACATAACCTATAAATACAAACTGAAAATCTTTAAAAAAATCATGTTCCCCAATTTGGTTATAAATTAATTTAAATGAAAATTCTTTGTTATTCTCATTATGTTTTATTTAAAAATTTGAGCTGGCATTTTATAAATTCAAACAACATATCATTACCTAGGTAATTTAATTAGGTTTACCAATAAACTATAATATACCTAACCTACAGTGGATATTTTTTATTTTTACAATGGTTTGTTCAAACATGTGCCATTATTTGTGTCTAAAGAAAATAAGGCGTAAATTTACTATTCGA
>JAGFPH010000574.1:189037-206849 GCA_018207615.1 Philaenus spumarius
TGAGGTCGTCAAAAAAGCAGGTATTGTACCTATTTAATTTATTGATATATTTGTAAACCCTATATTAGACCATAAAACCAACAGCTAAGTATGTGAAAAATAAGACAAAATTTGTTGCCTTATTCTTTTCAATAAAACTAGACTTGGTAGATGCTATTCATGATTTAGATTAAAATGTGTCAAGTTCTATGCGTGAACAGTACGATTATTAAACGTTCATCTGCCCACAAGTGTTTTAATAAATCAAACCTAGTTGAGCTAATTTTGTCTTTATTTTGGAATACTACATTAGTTTTGTGCCTATTCATAGTTGCATTTAGCTACATTTTAGCTTCCACAATTTGTCTATATTTTTATTTGCTTGTGTCTTGACTATCTCTTATTTATATTTTTTTGAAATAACTTTTTGTAAAACAATCTTTTTAATTCAAAATGATATATGGTACAGTACTCTAATGAAAACATACTCTAAAAAAAGCCAAACCCATGGGAAAGGTACAAATCAAAATGGCATTCTTTCCCTGGTTTGGATATCAAGCTATATAAAGTGCTAGAGAGAAGCTTGTATTTTAAACAATTGATTACCGTATATAATTAAAAAAAAGAATTTTATTATTATTATTATTCAACATTAACAATAATTTTAAAACGTTTGTTTTATTATTAAAAATAAGCAGCAGCATTAAGAAACAGCCAAAAAGGACTAAGATTTTATGATATTTAACTTTTTTATATAGGCCTATCTAGGCTATAAACAAAAAGGCTATAACACAGTAAGCCTAAATCGTACAAACTGTGGTAGGCCTAATAATATCTTAATCCTTCCTGGAGTTGTTAATGTTTTCTAAACACAACCAGAGAGATAGCAAAGCATTCAGAATATAAATATTTATTTCTTTGTTGATTTTAACATCTTCAGCCACCTCCTGAAAATATTCCAAGTTCTAGTGTTATACTCTATTCATCCTATTGCTGCAAAGTTATTGTATTCAAATTGATGCGGCGCTATTATAGGCCTACTGCTGTCCTTCATATTTAAATTATTCAGTAAATTTCAAGGCGATTCAAAATTGCACGGCAAACTCTCGGGAGCCGATCCTATAGATACAAAATAATTTAAAAAAGTTCATATAGGCCTAAACAAAGGTGCAGAAACACTTAGGTTTTGATCATTTTGTGTTTTTTGAAAACTAATTACAACTTATGAGGATTTCGAGTTGAAATTTGGTGCACTTACTTTTTATGCTTCGTTTTACAAGCATACCAAGAACCAAAACTTAATTGCATAAATTTTTAACATGGCGAGTGTTAATAATTTTTAACGATCAATATTTCAAAAAATTTTAACTTTACAAATATTTTATGAAAGAAAATTATATTGTTTTTGCGTCATTTCACCGGGGAAACTGAATTAGACAGCTGTAGGCCTAATTCGCAAAATGTTTTGTCAATAACTCAGTTATCATTAAACCGCAGAAAAAATTACAATACAATTTTATTTGTAATTAAAAACAATGCTATTATGTCTTCGAGATATTTATCATTGCAAATTTTAAACTACTGTCATTTTGAAAATTTAGGTAATAAAGTTTAGATTTTTGTTATATTTGTAAAACGAAGCAAACAAAGTGTATTTAAACTCAAATCTTATTAATTTCTAAAGTTATCATTTTTTTTAACACATGACTGACTGATGGAAATCTAGGCTTTTTTTCTGAAATAGGTTAAGAACTTTTGTGCTTATTTTTTTTTTTTTTTTTTTTAATATCAGCTCTCGAGAGTATAACTGCTTTCTTTTTAGATGTAGATGTGGAGGGATAAAATATAATGTGTTCTTTGGCTAGCATGTGTTTCTGTTTCATACAATGTGTAGTGTTGTCTTTACTGTTTATTTGGATGTTTTTTAATAACTTCATATTGGTATTTTGTATATTTGAAAGTTTTCCATTTTTTTCTTTTAAGGTTTTGTTTTATTAGTTTCGTACTGTAGATGTCAGAGAAGTTGTGTTTTTGTTCAATGTCATGTATAGACCTAGTTAGGTTGCGTTTGTAAATGAGTATTAAAATAATTCATTGTTTGTTTTCTTAAATGATTTACAGTTTTATTTATATTTCAGGAAGAGAGTAAGAAACGGGATTTTAAGCAACTTCCCGTCAGTAACTGAAGATGATATGAACCTCGTAATTCCAAATAAGGAGACAATGTTTGCAATAAAAGTGATAACACATTCAGACCAAATTGTCACATTATACTGTGTCCAAAAACTGCCTATAGTTTTTGAAATTGAGACAATAATGTATCCTACGGTATATATGTTGTGGCACCTCCCGGACTTGATATATTCGTTTACTACTCATCCTCAAGTATTCCCTATTATTGCCGGAGGTGCTGATCTTATGCTACCCGGTGTAGTACTCGAAGGCGGACCTAGTTTACATGCTTACGGAAAAATGGAAAAAGGAACAAGAGTTTCGATAAATCTTACGAGCAATAGAGCGCCGATCGCAGTAGGTAAAACCGCTTTGTCAAGCTATGACATGTACATGTCAGGGAAATTTGGGAAATGTGTTCAAGTATTGCATTACTACGGAGATCAGTTGAGCAGTTTTGGACAAAAGTTAGTTTTACCCGAATTGGGTCCAGTGTTCGGACCCCATTCGGAATCTGTCAGAGAAGAGTTAATAGATAATAAAATTGTAAAAGATAGTATAGAAGGTAATTTATCGTTAAGTTTAGAGAACACAATTTTATTAGGAGAGAAAAGTAATACAGAGCAATCGACCAGCGAAGGAGGTAATCTAGATGAAGACATTTCTGAAAATGAAAATAATATGGAAGTAGGTGAAAATAAACATCCCGAAGAAGAAATGGATGAATTAATTTTATGTTGTTTCTTAAAAGCACTCAAAACGACTGTGAAAAAAGTAGATTTACCTCTGTTGACAAGCAACTTTTACAAGTTGCACATGATACCAGCTTGTCCTCCTACGAAATCTGTTGACTTAAAGAAATCATCATTCAAGAAATTATCTAAATTTTTAGATAAAATGGTACAGTTGGAAATAATTAAAACAGAAATGGTTTCAAAGGGCGTTCTCAGCATTTCGGGAATAAATTTTGGACACGTTCTACTTGCCGAATTTATTGACCCTTGGGTCAACCTCGAAGACTCAACAAAACCCGTGGTCGACACGTCTTCCGGTAAACCGGTTCCGGAAATAGTTGAAAAGTTTACAGTCACTGCTGCAGTTGTGCCTTTGTTTGAGAAGTATGCTTACAAGTGAGTATTATATTATTGAGTGAGTGTTGAGTAAAGATAAGTGACATTCTTTAATACATTGTGCAGGGAAAGTATGAATAAAGGAAAATAAAAAAGAAAGTATGGAATAAGAGAAATGTTTTCTAGATATAGCTTATGGAAATAAATAAGTTCAAAACAGCACATAATTGAAAGGATGTGAATATTATTGACAATTCATGTTTTAATCGGACAAAGATTAGCCTAATTGTCATTTCAATGGATTTCTTTGACTATTCAAAAGTGGCAGGTATTTAAAGTTAACAATCCAACACCGAGACTTACGTGAAACATGTTTTACGCCAAACATAATTAATAAAATTAATATTTGGAACGTATCAAATTGAAGGTAGTTCGATCTCAGCGCTAGAGCTGGCTAAAGTTAATTGATTTTGTATATTGACTTATCAGTTAATTGATGCCAATTTCCTTTAAATACAACCTGTTATTATCAGATTATTCATTTATACAAATTTAAAAATGATATAACCATTTGTTTAACTTCAGTAACATTTGTACATCTTCGTATAACTAATAAACATATTTGATTATTTTTCTTCCTTATAATATTAATAACTTCTAAATCATTTGAAATATCAATATGAAATAATAAGCAATTAAAAGATAGTATTTTTATCTTTATTTTGATATATATTAATGTATAAATACAAAATTTTAACAAATAGGCCTACAGTTTTATAATCCTTTTAATTGTACACAGCATAGTTAGGTAGGCCTAGATAAAGATTGTTGTTTTTTTATAAATGATGTATTTTTTATGTGTATCTAATTAATCTGCCTGTGGGTTTTCACGGGGGATTACTAGTCTTTTATAAAAAACGTCAAGAGTAGATTTTTGTAACCCGTTTCATTTGGTATCTAATGGTATTAAAGTGTCAAAACTAACAACACAGTCAGTATAACAGTAAAGCAGCAGTATAACATCCATAGCAACACTTCGTAGGCATTCATTTGCAAGAACATTTAATTAGGAAGTTGGATTCTGTTTTATTTTTAACAGTGATACCAATAGATAGGTAATAAAATGTGTTACAAAAATTAACTAGAATTCATTGTACCGGTATCCTATTGGATTGCTTTATTTATAAATACTTTGTATGTCCCAACAATCCTTTATTTTTTAAATGCACATGTTTCGTCGTTTCACTGACGGCATTTAAAAAAAATTACTCTTGACGTTTTTTTTTAAATAACTCTCCAGTTATTTTCATTAAAAATTTTGAAATAGATTATTGGAAATCAACTACTGTGCGCGTCCGGACTTTAGTTGGCAGTACAGGACATATGGGCGGTTGCGAGTCTACTACCCGTCCTGACAACATGCGACTGTGACTCGAAAAAGGCTTTATCGTTACTCACAGGTGCATTAAAAAGGATGTTCACAAGTTATATTCAGTATTGTGAACAGTAATATAGCAATGATTATATTACAACCAGTGATTATATTACAATCCTATTCAACAACCAGTGAAATGTCGGGAATAAATCAGTTAGAATAAAGGTAAACGTTGTTATCATACTTCAAGCTTCTTTTACTGTCCACGAGGCACGAGATGGTCCCTGGGTCCTTGCCTAGATTTAGTTTGAAGGCGCTTGTAGCAATGTGCCACGGCCGTCTCTAGTGGAGAGCCGCCGTTAATGTCCGCAGCATCGTTATTCGACAAATGCTGTTTAAAATCGAACGTGGAATCATGGTACAAAATAGAAATCCTTCAGTTTTTTTTTTAGTTTTTTTAAAAACATATTTAAAAAATAACGTTATTAGTAGCAGTTATTGGAAATATGTATGCAATTATCTACTGCTGTGAAAGAACAAAATATATATACTGTTCGTATGTACGTTTAATTAATTACTATACTAAATGGATTTTAATAAGTAACAGACAACATTTTAAAAGTAATTATAATTCTGATTAGTAATGTTGAAATGTACGTTTACTTAATTATTATACTCAATGGATTTTAATAAGTATAAGTAACAGATAACAGTTTAAAAGTTATTATAATTCCGATTAGTAGTGTTGAAATAATATGTATTTAAAATACACGGTAACAGTTTGCCATAGTATAATATTTTTCGATTTCTAAGATTAAAAACGATAGAAAATTTAATTATTAATGAACAATGTAATTATATTCCTTACAAATAACAATAACAGAAAACATCAAGTAATACAAATTATAATAAATATGATAATAAATTAACTTTAATTGAGGCAGTCTCTGTCTGTGATACTTCCTCTGTCTTTGTCTCGATTTGTCTATTTTTATAACGTAAGACATATCAAGATTTCGTTCGCTGTCAGTAGCATTGTGTTGTGTACCTCTTCTAGCAATCGTATTTCCTTTTAGAAATGAACTTCCTGTATAAACGTACATTCATACAAAATATTTTACAGTAACTTAAATTTGGATAGTATTATTGTACTAACCTTTTTGAAGTGATAACTTCTATTGGCCCGTTGGGCACTTTCGACTTGGCTATGTTTTCGAAATCTCGCGTCACGCCAGATTTCTCGCGAGATCTTGCATCACGCCAGATTTCCCGCTAGATCTCGTGTCACGCCAGATTTCTCGCGAGATCTTGCATCACGCCAGATTTCCCGCGAGATCTCGCATCACGCCAGATTTCTCGCGAGATCTCGCGTCACGCTTTTGTTTAGACACAAGTCAGATCGTGGAGAGGGAATATTATTAATACATTATTTACATTTATTAGCATAGCAATCAAATTAACACATAAGAATTAGTTAATATAATATAACAGCTGATTTCGCCCATCATCTGTAATTCTTAAACAAAACCCAGCGTAGATTATATTTTGGGGTTATGTTTACAACTTCAACCATTAAAATTTCTTGTGATGTTAATTTTCTTATATATTAGTTATACAACTAATGTAGGCTTCTATAACTATAAGTTATATGGGCTTCTACACGTTATAAGATTTGCTTTGGGGTTATAAACTGTATATAAAACTAACCTTTGATCATCAATATATTCGTTTATACAAATTTACAGAAGGATACCTACTGTTTAACTTCGCAAACATTCGTACATCTTTGTATAACATATTTGATTATTAATTTCTTTACTGTAATATTAACAACTTATAAATCATTTGATCTATCAATATGAAATAAAAGGTAACTAAAAGATAATATTTTTACCTTTCTTTAAATATATAATAACGGATATAAATAAACAATTTGAACAAATAGGCCTACAGTTTTATAATCCTTATAATTGTACACATTTACCGAGTTAAAAATCCCCGTAGTCATAGAAGTTATCACTTCCAACGTGTGGTCTTAAGCACACCCAGTTAATTTTTTTTTATAGCTTTTTGATTTTTAAAACCTCCTGTACTGTATATTTTATAAACTTAATTTACTCAATTTATTTATATGTAGTATGATATTTAAAGCGCCTGTACTAGGTACACATTTTTCATTTACTATATTGTTTGTGCTGATTTTGTTGAGAATTTAGTCAATAGAATTAATTTGAAAAAAATCGGTTGTTTTAATTACTAAAATCCATTTTAACATAAGCCTACATGATCAATATCAATACGACGTATCAATATCAATATCAATATCTATATGATGTTCTATTTTCTGCTATCGCGTCAGTCTATTAATAGTCGCCGTTACTCAACTTTGCGCCTGCTAAACAAGCGATACCGCGTGAGGACATGGCTGTATAAGGCCAGGCTCCAGGGACCATCTCGTGCCTCGTGGACAGTAATATACATTGTAAAGTTTTAAAAAATGAAAGAACTTCTGTTTTATTCAAATAAATATGTGTATGTATAATGAAACATTAGGTATTATTATTTGGTTTTTGAGTTATCATTCACCTAACGACAAGAGCACAATGATTTACTATATTCTTTGTGAAACCACATTACATATATTGGTACATTAGTGTAAAAAAGATAAAACTGTTAAACATTGTGTTTAAATTTATATAAAGGCAAGCAAAAACACTGCGATGACACCGCGCCACTTACAAATAAAATTATAACTCTTTACTTCTGCGGCTCCTACCGCCTAAACCATTCCCGGTCTGGCTCCATTGGTGGCCCTCGGCTAGAAAATTGTTATATTTGCTGCATGTAGCTAACGTGGTTTTAAATAGTTTTAAATTTTAATTAATGTGGTTTAAATAAATTGCAAAAGATTTTATCTTTATATCAGCAGCAAATTTAGAGCATCCCAAGTAAAAAAGTCAAATTACAAAAAATAAATTTATCTATTTTTGTACAACTTTCCTGCTTGAAAAAGTTGCCTGACCGAACATTAAAAAAATCCTCGCTTACTACATTTATTATGTTCTTCTCAGTTGCGTTTCAGTTACAAAAGCTTATACAAAATTTTCATACGTACACATACATTTCTTAATATATACATTTCTTGGTGTCATATGAGGAAAGACAGTTTTATTAGCTTTAATTTGATAACATTTACAAAATTATGTCATCATATAGAGCGGCTGATGTCAGCAGTGCGGGTAGCAGTACGGAAACTTCATATGAAATGCATATCCTTTCCCGTACTGCCAACTAAAGTACGGACGCACAGTAGGCCTTTAAATTGATGGTAACATAAAAAATTTCAACACAATCGGTTAAACCTTAAGTGGGCATGCGGGTTGTATTTTAGCCCCCAGGTAGGTAAATTTTGTTATAACAATAAAAGAGGTGTGGCAACCCTGCTGTCCTGGTCATTACCTTCCTAGAGTCGGGTGACCCATCCATTTGACTTAATAGTTTTCAGTTTTACCATTCCTGACAACAGTAGAGACGCTTCAAAGACTGCTGTGGTGCGTTTAACAGACCGGCCAAAATAACATGTGTCATTCGGGACTTTCTCACCGTATTACTCAAAGTGTTTGTTGAATTATTTTTGTTTTGAATTTTGTCATCCTCATTTTAACGTGTTTTGAGATTTTAAGTCAAGTATTTTTACTACTATTTTTTGTGCTAATCAGAAAAACTGCAATTTTAGAAAAAAAATGTTTAGTCAAACTTTACTATTAGGCCATTTTTATGATTATCAGTAAAATATCCAAAAAAAAGGTAATGGACTGTAAGGTTGAATCTTATTGCAATTGAAAGAATAATTTATTTCCTAGTTCTTGTCTGAAACAAAGTTTACAATGTTCATTATAAAAAAAGTGTTCCTAGTTTAACCCTTTCCACTCGAGTGTCGGGGCAGCCCCGTACCCTACTAATCCGCACGAACTCTTATGTCGGGCGAGCCCCGAACTCGCTATGATAACGTTCTTTGATTGCATTTGAACAGACGTAGTTACTTTGATGACCGCTATTGTTGAAGTTTGAGATGTGCTGCTATCTGTGGAATTTTTTTAGGACCATTTGAGTTCAGTTTCTGTGGTAAATAAATCTTAGAAAATGTAATGTTTGCCGTCTGCTCTAGCCGTTGTTTGGTTCCTACTTACTACGCAATGTTTTAGTGAGCTTACGCGTTGTTTAGTTTTGTTGTACTATGTTATCGTGTGTAATTTCACAGTTTATTTTTGAATATTGTTCTTTTTATATTAATAATGATTGTTGTGAAATAAAATGAACGAAGACGACGGCAATTTGTTACAAAATGACGTTAGTGGCGACGGAACTTTTGTTTCGAACCTGAGTGATTAAAATATTACCAATCAGTTTTGAAAAAAGCTTTTCTTACTAGTTTTGATCTACATAATACTGTTATTACGCAATATAATAAATAGTTGAGACAATTTTGTACAAGTTGGTGTCAAAACTAATTGTTTTCATAAAAACTATTTTTTTACAAAAAACTTGTTTTTCAATTATAATTTTTTTATAATTTATTATTGTGTCTAAAACATGTGTAAACCACTTAATTTTGTTTATAATGATATAGACAACAAAAAACAAGCAACAAATATAGATCTTCCCATTGAAAATTTTCCAAAATTCTTGTTTATCCCGGATTTTTGTTACAAATTTATATTTTTTCAATAAATAAAAATTAAAAACATATACTTGAAAATAAAAATATATGTTTTTTTTTTCATACCAATCTATACTTTAGTCATAGAAGAAACTACAAAAAAAAATCAGCCTTTTAGAACTGACAGAAATACTTTTTTTTTTAGTAAACATGTTACAGTGCAGTATTTGCTCAAAATTAATCTGACCTGATAGAATTTTTAGCATTATTTAGAAGATAGTATAAAAAGATCAATTTTTACCAAATAATTACCAACTGAAAAATGTTAACTGCATAAGATGTAAAAAGAGACTGTGAGGTGTATTTAACCTAAAAAAATTTTACCTTGATTTTTAAATATTTTCACTGAGGGTCTTTTTACCCACTGTGCACCAGCTATTAACCCACCGTGCGCCCACTAACCCATTCTAGGGATAAAAATTAATTAGTAAACAAAAACAAAAACAAAATGTGGATAGCTAGTAAAAGAAGCTTTTCCGGACATATAATCGTACAAAGTGTTTTCTTTATTATGAACAACCTCTGAATTGTCTCCGCGCATTACAAAATAAACTTGTATAATGTAGTTTGATCTGGAGAGAATTATTGTCATCAGACTGTTTACGATCAATATTAGGCTTATTTTAATTGATATCTCACTATTTAAAAATGCATGCCTTACCTGAATAATGTTGTTAAACTTGTAGCAAGTAGGTATTTGTTACGTTGAAGTGCATTAAAGTAGAGTTATCGTATAGATCTGCATTAAGGTGTTTGTACAGTAATAATATGTTTATATTTTTTTTTAGAAAAAAAGATGCCTTATCTCCAACAACAGTAAGAAAGGCTTTAACAGATTATATAAAAACACAACAACTTCAGGATCCCAGGAATAAAAAGTATGTTGAAGCAGGAGCAGGTAAACCAGTGAGTCCATATGGTTTGTTTCAGCATAATAAGTTTGGCCTATATTTACAGCTGTAGGCCTATTCAAACAAGGTCGAGCTAAAGTCGTGCATTCGTTGCAGTATTTCAGCTTGTAGTTGGTTTAAGAAAGAGCGATAGAAAATGCTTGATTTGGGCTTCCTATGCAAATGTCAAAACTCAGGCTCTTATACAAGATGTTCCGAAAAATTACAAAACATATTTTTCGTATTATTTTTAATTGTAATCATATCAATGTTTTCCACCTAATTTACTCCTAAAAAGTGACTTTATTTTGGCATTAAACAATTCTTTTATTTTAATGAGATACTAATAATAAATAAAGTAATTATCTTCCATTCACAACAATATACATAATGTGCATAATTTATATTCCTTTTCTTTGTAAAAAATTTTACTAATTATTTTGAACTTTATGTAATCCTTAGAATATTTTAGGATCCTAATTAGGATTTACCTTCGTTTACACCTCATAAGTAAGTGTGGCGCTTTGAGGGTTAATGTTAAAAACATTGATAAGCTTACATTTAAAAAAAGAGGGAAGAGCCTGTAGATAGCCCCAATCAAGAGCTTTTCATTATTGTACGTACTGCCTTCCTATGCCCAATAGAAGCTGAGATATTGCTGCAATGTTTGTGGGAATCTAGTCCAACCATGTATATAATACTAGCTCTACCCATGAATATGTAGGGCTTATCAAACACATACACAAATTCATATAGAGATACGGTACATAAAACATCAGGTGAGATTACCTTCCTTACTTTTTGTGAGCTTTAACTCTTTGCAAGGAAAAAATGTTATAAATTTCCCAGCTGAGCCAAAAAGTTTAAAAATCAATTCAAAACTACAGAGAAAATTTTTTGCTTTATTGTATCGCAAAAGTTATATAAAAATTACTTAAATTCTTTCTTTTTTTTACATTACTTTTTACTAAAACTATAAAAATTCTAATACTTTTGACTAGTGAAGTATATTTTTTCTGTAAATTTGTTTATACCAATCAAAAAGTGTTTATACCAATCAAAAAGTTAAAATAAATGTAGAGGCAATCAATAAAAATAATAAATATATAGGTCACTAAACTAGGCCCTGTAAAAAACTGTAAAATTTTGCATGGTCTGTGTTCACCATTATGGTATAAAACAAAGTATTTTCAATACACCACTAAACACTACATTCAAACAACAATACACTAAATGGCTGAACACTGCCTGCGTGAGTATCAATCTTTGGCTTTATGGCCGGGCCACAATAGTAGGCAAATTCATTTGTAATGTATAAGCCTGTAACTGTCCTACTTATGCATCTAAAAATCCTGAAAACATAATTTCGTATTTTCAATGAAAATTATAGCAAGTATATTAAACTTTGGAAATATACCAGGAAGCCATTTAAAATTGCATTTCCCTGATTTACACAGTTTGTTAAGAAACTCAAAATGAAATTCTTTAATAAGTCTGTCCTCGTTTTTATTAACTTGAAAAAAAATAAGAATTTCTTTGTGGTAACGGTAAAACACTATTCAATTTAAATAAATGTACATTTTAATAAACAAAATCAAACTTTTAGGGATGTGAAGTTGGATGATTTGCTTCGGAGTGTTATTGGTGAACCCAACGAAACACTGACGTTAACATGGGACCAGCTTATAGCGAAGCTATTCAGTCGAATGGGTCAAGCTTACAAGGTAGAACTAGGCACTACTGAATCATTACTTAATAAGGGAAAACTGCAGCCCATCAACATTAGCGTAGGAACACGTTCAGGAAACAAAAAGGTATATAAACAATCTTATCTAACAAGTAGACATAATGAATGTTATGGAGTCATCTTGACCCGAGCAGTTAAAAAGCAAATAAGAACTATTTTTGACAAATTTTTAAAAAAATACGAAGAGAAAGAAAAGTTCAATAGGAGAATTAAACCCTCTAGTACCCAGACATAATCCTCTTAAATTAAAAAATTATTTTGTTCTTTCCTTTTACTCATTTAGGGTTTTGATTGACATATTTACAAGAATATTTTGGAGGGTTCCATATGTGTAACAATATGCGTTAAAAGCTGAAAAACCAATTACCAAAACAATTACAGTTATAAGGTTAAAAATTGCTTTATATATATATATATATGTATATAATGAAACACTGTTTATTGAATCTTTTAAAAATATATCTGATTACAAAGGATTGTTATGGTTATTAATAAACAATCAAAATGATATATAACATAAAATATAACCCTATTGCCCAATGTTACACTTGTGAAATGTCATTTGTTAACACGTTCACTGCTACGCAAATTTTGTATTTCCTATGCTAGGAGCTGACCCTTTTATGTTTTATATCTATAGCCTAAATGAGTAGAAATTACTTTATTTTTTATTTTTGAACCTTTCTACATAATAATCACTAATATTTAAAGCGGACGTCCTATCCATACGCAATGCTCTGTGTATTGAAAACTCTCCCAATACGGGGGTTGGCATGCAATGCACTGTGCGTCGGCTGCTTCTCATAGTGTTCAGTGTCAAGCTTGTAGCGTTCACCCTACTTTAGCCCACTTTCTTCTTTTTGACCTACACCCGTGTCTTGCGGTTACATACTTTTTTCGCCGCAGGTGCTGTAATACCCTTTTGACTCACTGACGGCAGCACTGACTGGACTCTCGTGCGCGACTTTGCCGTTGGCTATGCTCGCCATCTTGCCTTCATTCAGTCAATCGAATGATATGACGTAGGTCATGGCTTGCTTTGTGCGACACTTTGTAGTACTTTCGTTCTCTACGACAAGAGTTAATAGCTGTATACCAGAGAAAATCTGGTTTAACTTCCTGATTTAAGTTACGGCTACAAGTTCTACTTTATTTCAACTCTTACCAAAATGCATCTGTAATAAAATGTGATTCCACCTTCACAACTACTACCTGTTACAACGCTGTCTTAAACCAAGTGAATTCAATTGATCAATAATTCTTTATAAAGTATAAACAGAAACAGGCTATTTTCTTTTTTAAAAAAATCAGTATAAACTTATAATGAGTTAACCAAAGTCAGTGAATTTTAGTAATATAAAAAGGCTACTTAACTTTTAATGTAATTAGAATAGTAGGTTGTTGTTGTATTTTTGTTATGTATTAAATAATAGGGTGGTGAGGTACCTATTTTGAAACTACGGACTCCAAGAGTCAAAAATCTAAATTTTCTTTATTTATAATGACGTCATGATTCTTATAATACTTTAAGTACAAAATTTTACATTATTTTATTTTGTTTATACCTTTTGGAATTGCAGTTTTTTTTTATTTACATACAATGCGCATATTTTTTTTTTATAAACGTTGGCCAACTTATAACATACCATTTTATTTTATAAGCAGTTTTTGTATGAAATAGAATTTAAGATTATGTGTACAATGATCCAATTTTCTTTGTTGTTTCTTTCATAAATCTCTAATTAAATAATATAATTAAATACAGGGTGGGTTTTTCTTTAATTTTGTAAGGGAGGGCATTAATTAAATCAATCTGTCATTTCGGGGCGTATACAATTTCATTATTTTATGTTAAGGGCGTGTTAATTTTTCTTAATAAACTCATGTTATTGTTATAAGTGTGTACATTAATTGTAATTATCCAATAACCTGTCAAAGAAAATTTCAGATATCTCGACTTCGGAATTAAGGTAAGACTTGTGTCTGGTATATTTTTGCTTTTATAAACTTTCTGTATGTGCCATCCATTTTATTTGAGTCCGGTACGCATTCCACTTAGTTTTTACTTTTGGATGGTAACAAGCTCACATGTGCGTCCTTAGCAGTGAACGTGTTAAAGCTAACTTTGTTTTCTAAACCTGTGTATTTTTAAATATTAAGCGGATGTTTGGTTGTAGATGAGATTACGGGTAACATTTACAGGGTTACCAACCGGGGAAGCCGAGAATATGAATTGACTTTGAAAATTCCGGGAGAAAGCCGTGATTTTGATGTGTAACCGGGAATTTTATTCCTTCACTTGTGTTATTTTCGTTTTGTAAACGCGATCGCGGGAGTTCGGCCTGAGCAAGCACCGATTCCCTAGAATCGATTCCATTGATTCTTAGTACGGTAATCGGTATCCAGAATCGATCGCAAAAGTCGATTCCAAACACAAACAAAACTTTCGTTGTGTACTGAATTACTAAACCATATAAAATTACATGTATAATCTATTTTAAACATTGTAAAATTTAAATTAGGGATGGGCCGATTTACGATACCATTGACACTTTGTATTTGATATCGGTAACAAGAATCTATACTGATTTCGAGATATATTCAGTTCAGTTCATATCATTGTCAAACTAGCCAGTTCTCCGTATTTTGAATGTAACCTCCAGTATTTGCAATCACATTCTCTGTGTTTAAACTTAACCCCAATTAATCATTTAACAATAAAATATCAGTAGGAAAAAATGTAAAACTCTCTTACTTTGATGTACGTAGATATTTTCCCTAGTAAAATGTTTAGGCAATTGTTTCGTTTGTAAACGCTTCTTGTTTTATTGTATTCATGCGTATGCTTGGTTTTTTGTACACAGAAAGGTAAAGTAGGCTCAAGGTCAACCCCTTATAGATTCTTTTCTTATTGTGTCTATTTATAGAATTAGGGTGAATACTGTGAAGAAAAATTACAAATTTTATAGATCTGTAACAAAAGTATAATAATTCTATTTGTTTTTAGTTCGGGTAAAACATTTTGGACATTTTCGGGATTTACGTTACCCGGTATTTATGTTTTTTTGTAGGAATCCCGATGAAGTGCCTTCGTTTTACTTTTATTCATTCCCGCAAATAGCGATATTTAATTCCACCTTTTCCAAATTTTACAAGTGTCATGTAAATAACCTTTTCGTGGACCTTGGCCATTGTAATTTAAAATAAGTTTTAACACCGGTATTTTATAGAAACAAGAACATATTATTGCTCTCGGAAGTAGGGGTTTTCGCGAATGTATGCTGTTGTGTCTTGTGTTTTATAAAATTAGCGCTAATAATTAATATTCGGGCGTCGTATTCTTTTGCTGATATTTTGTCATTATATTTTAAATAATATTTCAACAATGGTAGTTCATACAATTTTCACAAATTGTGTTCGGGCATTGATTTTTCGCGGACATACGCTGTTGTATATTAAATTGTGTTTTAATGCCGACGTTTTATAAAATTAGCGCTAATAATATTTGGGCGTCGTATTCTTTTGCGGACAATTTGTCATTATATTTTAAATAATATTTCAACAATGGTAGTTCATACAATTTTCACAAATTGTATTCAGGCATTGATTTTTCGCGGACATACGCTGTTGCATATTAAATTGCGTTTTAATGCCGACGTTTTATAAAATTAGCGCTAATAATATTTGGGGGTTGTATTCGTTTGCGGACATTTTGTCATTATATTTTAAATAAAATTTGAACAATGGTAGTTCATACAGTTAACACAAGTTGTATTTGGGCATCTGTTTCGATCCTTTATGTCTAATTCTGAATGCTATCTAACTTTTTAAGGTTTATTTATTTATTGACGGACATTGCCACTTTAGAAATTACCATGTCATTGGTCCAGCAGCATGTCGAAATGATTCAATATTCATAGACATAGACTAAACAGCTTTCTTTTTATCCAATTATAAAAATAATCGTATGCAGCCTAGATATATTTGGCTTACACAAATAGTGTTTAGCAAACAAATTTTATATTTTTTTAAATATGTGTTTTGGTTGTTGAATAACTCTTTATTTGTGTTATTTTATTATATTTGATGCTTTTACTTTGATTTTTACAAAGGTTTGGTAATTTAGTAAAATATTTTATTACAAGTTGTGTTTTCATATTTACTCCACAATTCCCATACTTGATTAAAATTTTGTAGCTTGTTTTTAGAAATTTTATATTTTTTATAACTGTTGAAATTTAATCACCAATGCACTTTATATTGTTATTTTTTAACTTTTATTATTGTAAAAATAATAATATAAAGTGTATTGGTGATTTAATTTCAACAGTTATATGAATTAGGAAGCAATCACCATTTTGGTGATGGGTTAAAAGATTTTTGATAAATTTCAGTTCTCTAATAGTAACCCCTAGTCTATTTAACAACCCTCAAGTAATGAAGGTCAGTACAAACTTGTTTAAGAAAACAAAAAAAGTTAGAATTATCAGTCTGAAATAAAATTCATAGTGCAAGACTTCAAGAAGTATACGTAGGTATGTCTTATAAAATTGTTCACCTATCTTAAAAATAATATATTTTAATAGTAACATGTGAATCCAAACCTTGTGATCTTTGTCTTTTATAACTTGCATGAAACAAGTTTTGGTTGAGGAATTTGTTATTTTGTTGAAATTTTATGAAATGAAAGTACTTATTTTACTTACTCTCAGTTGAGCACTTAAATATTAAATATTTGAATATTAGTTGAGCACCGAATGGCGTGTAATATGCATATAAGGATAACCAGGAAAATCATTGGAAAACCTGGAAATAACCAGGAATTTCAAAAATCACTTTTGGTAGACACCCTGATTTAACAAAACATGTACTGCATGTCAGTTAACCTTCAACTTTATATGTTTGTATTGAGGCGGCAAATGTGTTACACACAAACTGTTGACTACGACGAAGTATGTTCATTAACATACTGATCATTCAGCCATCTTCGTAACCTGATTGATGTTACAACGTTGCGAGATTCACAAGTGAATAATCAATATAAACGTAAATTGAAAAATATGAAATAAAAATTGATTTGAAAACCGATTCATTTCAGCTTTTAGATCGCCCAAACCACTTGTAAACACTCAGTGTTAACAGAATTAACACATTATCACCATACACTGATTTTACAATTCATGCGCTTTTTTGGCGCTTTTTGCAACTTGAAACAAAACTTAATGTTAATGTGTATTGGAAATACATGATGCTTATCACACTTCGTATACTAATTGTTTTTGTAAACAGAAGGAGTTTCAGTAAAGGTTGAATAAAGTTTAATTATTAAGCCTTGAGTTGTTTCGTACAAATACCTAAGTTGTCATAATTAACTCGTAAAATTTTTGTAGTGGTTTGCCTTTATAAATTTTATTTATGAAAATGTTTGACGTTCCTCAAAAGGACCCTATTGCAATTTTTTGTAAATATAGTAAGACCTCGATAATCCAGCACTCGATAATCCGGCAGACCCGATAGTTTGGCATCCATCATCTTGAAAATTTGCACTCATTATATATGGCAGTTTTTGTAACTATTGAGTAATTTAAGCCCGGTCTACACTGTCTGTTGGCTCCGCATCGGTTAAATACTGTGTGTAAAAATCTACTGCTCAATAACTTGTCCAAAAAAAACAAACATTTCAATAAAAATGTCTCCTAAAAATCGAAACGATTCAAAACAATGTGCTCTCGTTGTCCTTTAAAAACGTTAAAGGGACCGTTTAGCACTTTCGTTGCTGACAGTATTTTGTTGAACGTATTCCACTTAATGAAGATTATTTGAACAAATTGAAGTCTTTGGAAAAAGATACATTGAATT
>JAGFPH010000574.1:206859-222972 GCA_018207615.1 Philaenus spumarius
GCATCACTACGCCACAACTTGTCTGCTCCTCTGTTCCCTACTACACCCATACTCCCCGCTTACCGAACGCTGTTCCTGTTTATATTCATGTTTCGGCAAAAAAGACATTGAAACAACATAAAACACATAATTACTCCGCTTCATATATGCTCAAACTTATTTTAAAGGCTAGATATGTCTTATAAAAAACTAATCAGGTTATTATAGGAAAAATATTTTATCATCTTGAAGCCCAGGGCTATTATCGCAATTATAACAACAGCGTGTTACTTCCACGATAGTGTAGGTATGCAGTACCTTTTTTTATATTTGTTACAATCCAGCGCTCAGAGAGCTTATATTATAAATATTTTATGGTCAAAATGATTTTGTTTTAGGCTTTTAAAATTTATTTCCATGACCTTTCAGCAAAATACGTGACTTTTCCGTGACTTCCGTGATCCCTTACTAAAATCTGTGACGTTTCCGTGACCAGTAGACACCCCTTTGCACGGTTTGGAAGCGAAAGGGGTTCGATGAATTTGTGACAGACTGGAGTAAAAATAGCAAACCCCCACCACGTACTGTACTGACTAACGGAAGCCAACAACAAAGGGGAATGGAGCCGTACCTACCTGAGGTCCATCAGTTAGCGGCAATCTCTCTACACAGTTAATGTTACGTAATTTACATGTGTAATTTACATGTTCATATATAGTACATGTGCGTTTATTTATAGTTTATTCCCTGTTTAAACCATTTTAAAGGAAGACCTCGATAATCTGGCATATTCGATAATCCGGCATCACCGAATCCCCGAGCGTGACGGATTATCGAGGTCTTACTGTACCTCTATACAGGGTATTATATGTATATGGCTGGTGAACAGAATGCCACGAGAGTGCCGCAGCAGTCGAATATGATTATAGAGCTTGAATAATCAGATTTGTTTTTTGCCTCCAGGTTACTTTGGTGGATAACATAGAGTTATACGGTATCAGCCTTCAAGACTTTTCCAAGGACTGTCAACACGGAGTCGCTGCAAGTACCACTATAAACACTTTGCCCAACATGAAGAGTGCCCAAGTTCAGATACAAGGCAACCAAGTTCTGTTTGTTGGGAAGTTGTTAATGGGTAAGCATTGTAACATTCCTTACAAAAAATAAATTTAAATAATAAAGAATGAATTTTAAGCAATGTATTTCTGTATCTCTGTTAGAAGCTGTGAAATTCAGCTGTTGCCTGACTTTTTATTCGCTCTGTATACAAAGGGATGAGAGTTTTTTTCCTGTAACAAATATTTCTAGAATTCCACTGAACTGATTTAAAAAATGTTTATGTCCTTGGTAATCCCCTCTTGAGTACATTTCAAAATAACTCCAAATTGTTTTGTACTGAAAACTTAAAAACCCTACGAAGAAACTCGGTGTTTTGACAATTATTAAGTAAATCATAAGTGAATAATAAATTAAACTTTTCTTCGTTATTTTCGTGAGAAAAACTATTTATATAATTTAGTTTTTTCAGCGATTCGTGTTTTTTGTTCCTAAAATATTTTTATAAAATTTTTTTTAAAAGTTATTTAGCTACGGATAACGTAATTCAAATTAATAAATTTGTGTTTCTTACCGTCATCGTTATCCAATTCTTAGTTTAAGAAACGTGCTACAGCTGTTTCACGATTTTTCGCATTTTCAAACACTGTACACGAAACATACTAAAATAAAAAACACACACGATAATTCTACGTCAATTGGGATGTCGTCAAAAATAAAACAGCACACCAAAATACACAAAACGTCCGACATATTTACAATTTGTTGGCCAACAGAATGAGAATACATTACAATTAATTATTTAAAATGTTGGACAGCTGATAATCAGGGTTGCCAACTGCGAAGAACAGGTTATCCCTACAACGACTAATTCCATACAGCCGACTTGATTATTTCTTCATATATAGGGTTTGCTGTAAAATTTACTTGGGAATTTAAAATATTGGTAGGTTCTTTTCTTAAGCTGTTATAAATTTCTATTTCTTCTAATCTGTCCATATGTTTACCTTTTCTACAGGTGTGTACAATTTCCAGGCTATTGATGTCACTGTATTTGTGGTCAGTATTAACTATGTGGTCGGCGTATAGGGAGTTTGTCGGATATTTATTGAGGGATTTTATATGCTCTTTATGTCTTTTCGCAAAGCTGCGTCCTGTTTGGCCTATGTAAAATGATTCACATTCGCCACACTTAAGTTTGTAAACGCCAGTCTTGTCTAAAGCTGGGATGTTAGGAACCTCTGTATTATTAACCGAGAGTTGTTTTTTGAGACTGTTATTAGGTTTGAATGCTACAGTATAACCTTGTTTACTAAAGGTGATGTGGGCTATTGTTTCAGCAAGTTTGTTATACTCTAATGATACATACTTCTTGTCGATAGGTTTCTTAATCACGTCCGACCTGCTTTTAAGCTTTCGGTGTAATTTATGGATGATATCTATACTGTAACCATTTTCCTGCGCAATGAATTTAATAGTGTTAAATTCAATGTCATAGTTCTCTTTGTTAAGTGGTGTATTTAAAAGTCAGTGTATCATGGAGTTATAAGCTGCCATTTTATGTGAATTTGGGTGATTAGAGGTGGAATGTATAACTTGATCAGTATAGGTTGGTTTACGATATATGTTGAAGCTGTGGTTTGAGTTTGCTCTTGTAACTGTCAAGTCTAAAAAATGAATGCTTTTATTGTCTTCTATCTCGGAGGTAAACTGTAAGTTTGTGTGCACTGAATTAAGGTATTTGTTAAAAATATCTATCTGTCTACTGTTGCCTTTGAACAAACACAGAACGTCATCATTATACCTGTGCCAATAGATAAGTTTCAAACGATGTGCGTTTTTGTCCGACAAAACAAAACTATCTTCGAAGTTGTCCAAAAACACTTCAGCTAATATGGGAGATAGAGGGCTATCCATAGCTAGGCCGCTGTTCTGTAGGTAATATTTATTATCGAACATAAAATAGTTCTGGCCCAGTACTATTCTGAGTAATCACACGAGTTCCCCTAATTCGACTGCGGTCAAGGTGTTGTTTGACTTAATACTATTCTCCAGGATCTTAATAGTCTCGTTAACTGGTACGTTCGTGAATAAGTTAACTATATCGAATGAAGCCAACATGGAACCAGTGGGGATTTTGACATCTTTAATATTGTGTATCAACTCCTCTCTATTTCTGACACTAGCTCCAGATTTAAACCTGACAGCCCCTCTTACTATCCTATCAAGTGTTTTGGTAAGTTTATAAGAAGGGGCCGACGTGAAATTTACAAGCTGGCGTATCGGACAATTGTCCTTGTGGACTTTAGGAAGACCACAGAGTTTGGGAGCAGCAGGATTTATCATTTTAAGAAAATTTTACTTTCTTTGGTTATTAGGTGTGTACAACTATTAATGGCTTTGTTGACATCTGATTTATAATTTAGGGTTTTATCCTTGTGTAGTTCCGTGATGTCATTATCCTCAATGAACTTTTTACCTTTGTTGTTATAATCGTCTATGTTGATTATAACTATGGCATTGCCTTTGTCGGCCTTACAAAGACGGTCGATAAAGCCATGATCACCAAGGTTTTGCCCTGTCACTTATTTTAAACACATTTCTAAAAACATCGATCTGCTCTCTTGAAAACACGGAAGTTCTCTATATTAAAAATTAATAAGTGTGTTTAGCAATGATATTGAAGGATGTTACCAAGGTAATCCACTAATATTTGAAAGTCAGCA
The DNA here is from genome assembly GCA_018207615.1 of Philaenus spumarius. NCBI lineage: Eukaryota > Metazoa > Arthropoda > Insecta > Hemiptera > Aphrophoridae > Philaenus > Philaenus spumarius. The sequence goes on from JAGFPH010000574.1 coordinate 210,621, forward strand.
TTTCTGAGAAATCGGAGGGTTGATAGTTCCGCAAAACATATTAGTGACATAGCTAGTACAGCCGTGGCCAAAGGCACCAGTCTTAGCGTCTGTAAATCTCAGGTCCACGCTCGTGAGTACTGCACAGTATTTTCCTTTCCCTGGTAGCTAGGAGGAGCCTCAGCCTATGCTTGCAGTAGGGTGAACATATGCGTCATCAATAACTTCCTTTTAGTTTTGAGTGTACTAAAAGGTCTTTACCTAACTTACAGAGTAGTTTGGGTAAATGGCAATCATTTCATTTCTCATTTGTATTCCTGAACTGATAGAGGTTAGTGCTACATCATTGTTTTGCATCCGAGTGAAGTTTAGGTTTGTCAAATCAGAAAGTTATCATTGTTACTAAAGTGTACTTTAATTAAGAGTATAATGAACTGTATAAAATGGATTTAAATGATTTGTTCATTCATTGTTACCGGTTTAGGTTTGGCTCTTTGCACAGTGAGACTAAGGCTCAATTCTCTGGACGTAGCTTTTCCCCTCAGATATTCCCCTATATTAATTTCAGTTGATATAATGATACATTATTATTAAAATTGTTTTCCTAAATTCTTAACAAGTAAACTCTATGAATTCGAAAGAAGCCATGGCAAACAAAAATTGGTTTTTTTCAATCGTAAAGATGTTTAATATTATTTTTTAAATCCGCTTGCGGGCAAAATCGGATGAAGTACGATGTAATTTTTTTGCATTCATCTTAGTAGATACGTTCAGAGTGAACCACTATGAAGTCATTCAGTTGATACTTTTTTGTAAAAGCTCAACAATCTACTTACCAAACATCAAGGTTTACAAACTAAAACAGCGTTAATTTAACTGATCATATTTTTCATAGTTCAAATAGACCTCACTAGTTGTTAAAAGGGACAACACTATCAAACAAGTGAATCTTTTACTAACAATTAAACAAGATATGATTTCTCCTAAATTCAAGATTCGACCTGCCGATTCAAATACATTTGCCTCAAATACGTCATTATAACTTTGGAATTTCCCGGCAACATTTTTCAAAATTTCCTGAACTTCATAATTAGGACAAAATTTCAATCAAGCTAAGCTTAATTCAAATTTTATAGTATTTCCCCTCTCTCCTTCTTTTCACTCAACGACTTTACAGTCGACTGTATTAAACTGTTTGGTGTTTAGTAAGCTTGGTGTCGATTTACATTGTAGTGAACACTCTAGTGCCAGCAGGGGCGGATACAGGATTTCATTTTGGGAGGGGTCATAAGAAGTCGAAAACAACATTACCAAGAATTTAACTACAACGGGCCTGAGGAATTAAAATGATGTATAAACTCTATGGAATAGTTTTTTAATGCATTTCTAGGCCATAACTATTTTCTTGAAAGAGCCAGAGTTTCTTGCAGATTAAAAAATAAAATAAACACTAATTATTGAAGCGTTATCAGGAACGGTACTAAAATCATAAATCCACAACACGATCATTAAATCCACTTTGTTTTACTAAATTTAAAACAACGTAACACAAGCACTCACTTATTGAAGTTATACAGCGGCGCGCTCCGTAAAACAATTTTAGCCCAACCAATAGAGATTTTTTATTGTTATTGAATTTCAGCAAGCGACATCCACAGTGGCTTTAAGGGTAGCACATAGGTGTATAACATACAAAAATTATCAGGCAAGGAAATATTTGCGCATTTTTTATAAACAAAAATAACAATAAATTTGGACTTTTTGCGTTGTTCGTTGATATTATACAAATGTATGCAATGATCACGATACTTCCAACGAAACATTTGTAGAGAATTAAAAATCTACAAAATGGTTTTTGAAAACCTCGATCGGACCATTTCTCACCGAGTAAAGTCGGAAAACGCTTAGAAATTACTATGTTTCAAAAGTTCATATTTTTGTTAATTTACAATATTTAGGGCAGATCTTTTGAAAATTTAGTATGTGTACTTCAGACAGGTGGAAGATGAAATTTGTCGCATTGATAGTTTTAGCACAATTGCAGTATAAACAATTTAGGCCATTATCTTATCCGCTGAGAAGAGAACGGAAGGTTGAGCGCATCAGGCTGCTGTTTCTATCACTACAACTGCTTCTCTTGCAAATTTACCATCGGCGTCGGCCGCAAATTTACTCGTTTCGCACTATGTTCTAAAGCATTTTTATTATACTTTATCAACCTCATTAAAAAATTGCAGATATACGAATTTTAGGTTTTAATGTCTACTTTCAGAATCCGTTTGGTAAATTTAAAACGTGCCACTCAGGTTTATTGGACACATTATGCAAGAAGATAATGGCCTACATTGTTTATACTGCAATTGTGCAAAAACTATTAATGCTACAAATTTCATCTTCTTCCTGTTTGAAGAACACATAATAAACAATCATTTTCTGAAAAATCTGCCCTTAATATTGTAAATTAACAAAGATATGAACTTTTTAAAATTGTAGTTTTTAAGCGTTTTCCGACTTTTATCATTGAAAAATGGGCCATTATGGGTCTATAAAAAAGAATTTGTAGGTTTTTTTTGGAAGTATCGTAATCCATTCATCTTTTTTTATAATATGTACTAACGAAAAACCCAAAAGTCCTAATGTATTGTAATTTTTGTTTATACAAAATGCTCAAAAGCTCCTTGTCTGAAAGTGTTTAAGTATTTTACTTGATACCCGTAAAGTCACTGTTGACTAATGATGTCGATTGCTGTTAAATTCAATAAAAAAATTAGACTTCTTTTTGCTCTATTAACTGGGCTAAATGCGCTAAGACAATAGGCGCAATGGTACATACGAAATGCGCAAAAGCTCCTTGTCTGATAGTTTTTGTTTTTTACAAACACTTATGCTACCCTTAAAGTTACTGTTGATGTCGCTTGCTGTTAAATTCAATAACAAAATTAGACTTCTTTTTGCTCTATTGGCTGGGCTAAATGCGTTAAAACAATCGGCGCAATGGTAGTCTACATATTTCACAGACAAGACCTATAGCTGTAGCCCATGAACAGTAAATCAGGGTTTCCTTATATCAAACGAAAATATAGAATTTACACTAAAATCCATATAAACATCAATGTACAAGTATATCGATTTGTACTAGATAGGGATATCGATTACAAAATATGTTTGCTCATTGGTTGAAAAACTGTAAAATCTTAAGGGTTTACAGAAAACTTCATATGAGTGACGAATGATTGGAAGATAATGTTAGAATAAGTTCAAATCTTGACGAATCCAAAGGTGACTTTATATTCTTTTCAAAACAAGTCTGTCTAACGATTATGAGCCTTAGAAAAGTGAAAAGTTTTGTGTCTTTTCTTTTTGTTTCTCGCGCGGCGTCATCTTTTAAGACAACTACAATTACAAACGATGATTACATAATATGTAAATATACGTTTTAGAACAAATTTGTAAATACAAAAATTATGTTTAAAACATTTCCTTTTCAATCGTTTTTGTTTTATTGAGATTGAATGATTTATAGTGAGTGAAATTTTCAACACAATCAGACGATACAATAATGCTGCCTGCCACTTGCTCGGCAGGCTGAGACGACAGTATAGTGTTATTTGGTGCTTGTAGGGTTAAATCAAACATTTAAATCAAGAATTCAAAAATGTTTTGGGGGGGGGTCATGACCCCCATGACCCTCCCCCTGTATCCGCGCCTGAGTGCCAGACCATGTTCACCAAATCTTGCTTGTAATGGCTGCGTTTCCAGTAACAAAATTAATGAATGAACGCTCTTTTTCAACATTGCGCCGATTGAAAAATTACTTGTGTTCCACCATGAGCGAAAATCAACTAAACGGATTGGCTGCACTAAAAACATTTATCATGACGTTGAAGTTAATGTGGATGATGTGTTAAACGAGTTTTTTTCTGTGCCCGGACCCATCAATTTATTAGTTTATTTCAAGTTTTACACCTTCACTTAAAATACTATAAAAATAACTTTAAAATGCATATGACTGTAATCCTAGTATTTAATATATAATATTTTATGTACACCCATTTGTTGATAGTTTTTTATGTATACTTCCTTTTTTTTAGGAAACTTGATAAAAACAACCCCCTCACGAGTAAATTTTGTGCACGGGTTTGTGTGCGGTAATGTATTGTACAAGCCTTGCATTATTATTTTTTGTAGGGTAATTTTAATATGTATTTTTTTAAATATGGACTTAAGTCTTTTTGTCCCAAACAGATGTACCCAAAAGGGTATAATGTACCCTTTTAATTATTCATCGTAGGTGTTATTATTTGATAACTTTCCTTAATCATTGTATAGTTTGATTTGTTAATGATATTCTTTTTTATTTTATAACGCAGTATAGATGGTAGATAAATTAATAAATTTTGTATTAATAATTTTTCTATAAAAACTTTTGACTTGGGTTTGACTTAAGAAAATGAATTAAAATATAATTAATAGTTTGAACAGAAATTCTCACAAAAACAACTTTTATTTTTCAAACGTTTTTTAATATTCGTTACAATTACAAATCACTGTCTTTACTTTGATAGCCAGTAACTAGGTTCAAACCTACGCAACCTGTGTTTGAGGTGCCAACTGCAGCAGACTGGACGAGTGACTTGAACCTCTCGGCCTCCCTGCCTCCCCTTATTGTCGTTGAATCGAATTTGACAAATAAAATTTGTGTTGTGAGAATTTCTGTTCAAATTACTTCTTCTATTCTTATTTTTCTATTTTACTTTATGTATGTCTGCTATTATATAATTTTGATTTTTTCAGAAAAATATAGCATACCAAAGAAATATTTAAGAGGACTGGAAAATGCTCCGAAGAAAAAGAAGTAAACTGATTTGTCATCCATTATTTGAATACTTAGGTTAATCATTGTTTTAAAAAAAGAGTTGTCTGTTCTGTTTAGTTTTTAATTTGTAGTGTAAGGTAAAACACCTACAAAAGTGATATTATTCGTGATCTGACAGTAACTCGCCACAAAATATGACAGTAATATTTAAGGCCTCTATTAGCCGAGGGCAACAAGATACACGCAACCAGTGACGCCACGGTGACTAGGTGTTTTTAAGTTAAGTCACTGGTAAATACTAAAAACAGCTCAGTTGAAAAAATGAAGATCTCATATCCTTGCTAATAAAAGAGAAAAAAAGAAAGGTTAGGAAAATGCATATATATCCAATGCTAGTCTTTAGGCTGACTACAGGCTTATATTACACATTATTTGACGACCTATGTCGACAATACATTTTTCAATTGAAGTAAATACAGGAAATTACTATAAGTATTTTACCTGGTTATTAGTCCGTTTTGTGACTTCTTTGAGTTGTCCTACTTACGACGCGTTTCGAGACCATAATCTCATTATCAAGTACATAATATATTATTCGTTATTCAGGTCATCATATAGACACACAAACACGTTAATAAAAAAAGTACACAACACATAATTTATAGTGCAACACGGATTAAGCCGGTTGGTTTACACCATCTTATCGTCTGTGATAAAATTATTTCTTTCACCACATTTTTCAATTACTTTTGTATGACTAAATCACTTTTTATGAGTTTTTTGATTATATATATAAGACTAGGTAAAAAAAAGCCTTGTGAGGTCGGCTAAAAAAGGTACTAGGGGAAAATTAATTTTTGGAAGTAGGTGTTAATAGAGTAGTAACCTAAAACCAAAAAACCGCAAAAAGTGCACTTGTAAATATAACTATGAAATAAAAATACCATTTCATCATTTTTGGATAATAATGTTAACATTTTCTTTCATTTAAAACAAACCGCACTACAATAGACCCTGTAGATAGATCTCCAGTAATAAGTATAGAGTTGTAGCCTAAGACCAAAAACGCAAAGAGTGCCCTTATAAATACAAATATGAAATAAAAATGGCAATTCTTAATTGTTTGATAATAATGCCAACTACTTTCATTTAAAACAAACCTCATGAAAATCGGCCTCGTAGATCTCCAGAAATAGGTATCAATTGGGTTATAACATAAAACCAAAAACTGTCCTTTTAAATATAACAATTAAATATTACTTTATATTGTTTAAGGCAAAGAAGTTGTTATACTGAGTTTTGAATTATTTTACATGAATCTTGTCATATACTTGATACTGGTTGTATATGACCACCGGACATTGGCTAGTAGGCTAAATTTACTACAATACCCCGACATGCTATTGGACAACAAAAAGTTACCCGGTCAGTTACCGAGCTGAACAACCGACCGTCACCAATCACTCGGTTGCGTCACTAGTTATCCTCGGCTAATAGGTTTCAATCGATACAACGCCCCATAACCCAATCGCCTAAGGGTGTTGACACAGGTTGCCCTCGGCTAGTAGATGCCTAACTCTTGTCTATCTCAAAGCAAACTGGAATGATTAGGTAGGAACTAATTATGCAATATTATTCTCCGATGATAGAAATTATTCGGCCTTATTGAATTGTAATAATGATTTTTTTCTTATAATATAACACATTAAAATAAATTATATTCAAAACCATTTTTACCAGACCCGGTGGTAGCCTATATATTTTCTACTTAGTCTCTTCTTCATGGAAAGCCGAACTGTATTTAGTATAAATAAAACAACATGTCCTTTCCATGAAAAATTTAGCAGTAACCAGTCGCATAGAATTTTAAAACCTCATCGTTCACACGTCGTCAATTTAACTTGGTTTTAAAATAGGTTAGAAAAATGAGCAATGATGGTGGTGTTATTATTAAACAATAATTTAGTTTACGTACCTTACCATCTTTTTGTCAGTTCCTTTTATTTTTGAAGATATATTACTAGTTTCGACCTTGCATCATATGAACTTCGTTGTAACAACACATATACACGCACACATAAAAACTTTGACCGACGCGTCCGGTAACATGTCCCTTACTAAATGTTAACACTACGGTTGAAGGGCACGTAAGTAGGCTTATCTTATCTGTACTACGTTCCCACTCCTCGTTCCTTCGTTCGATGGTGCTGAATTTGATCAAGGAATTAAAAATGGGGTGTGAATTAAATTTCAATTTTTCATTCAAAACATTTTCGGGAGCGAACTTTAACGATTTGAAAATCTCAAACTCTTTCAATGAGTCCATTTTTTTTGCAAAAGTGTAGGATTACCATGTTTAATTGGGGCTATGGAAAATGTGATTTTCCTCAATCATATGTTGTGCAAAGCTTGACCTTTGTTGCAACAATGAGGTCTTGGGGATATGTTCCCGAAATCTCTTGGAGAACGAGCGTACAGTTTGACCGATTTAGTGGTTGTTGCAAGTAGAACAATTGAGTCTGTATATTCCAGTTGAATCTAGTTCAATTCTGTTTGACGTTCTATAAGTTAGTATTATGTTGTTATGTTTTAACTCCTCAATGTGTAATCCAACAAGTGTCCGTATTCGATGGATGCGTATTTGGGTTTTTTTTATATCTGTGGTTGTATATTGTTTGGGTTTCTTAAGTTTTTTTATTTTTTTATCATATTAGCATTTTTAATTTTTTCTATAATATTAGCAGAATACCTGTTAGAAACCGAAATATGTTTTAATGTGTTAACTTCTATTGTATGATTTGTTGGTGATAATGGAATATTGAGGAGTCTATGGACCATGCTATTATAAGCCGCCATTTTCTGTCGTTGAGGGTGGTATGATGTAGCACGAATTGTTTGATCTGTGGGGCTGTGGGTTTTCTGTATATATTGTAATCGAGCTTTCCATTATTAGTCCTTGTTAACGTTAAATCCAAAAAGTTAAGTTTGTTGTCTTTTTCTATTTCCAATGTGAACACCAAATTGCTTGCGATACTGTTTTAAATATTTACTCAGTATATTTATTTGCCTATGAGTACCTTAAACAACAAGGCGATATCATCTTCGTATCTATAATAAGACATTATATTTATAATCCTTCTGTTTATTCAATTCAGAAAAGATAAATTTGTTTTTTATGTCAGGGTGTCTACCAGTCCCCAAAAGTCGTGAAAGTCCCCAAAAAGTCACGAATTGGATAAAAGGTTACGAAAGTCCCCAAAAAATCACGATTTGTTGCCGAAGGTCACCATTTTTTGCCTGCTTGAAATTGAATTTCACTCACCACAGTTTTTACTGTACTGTACGAATCACCCGTGTAAAACGTGTGGCAACTCTGATTCAAAGTTCAAATGTATTTAAAGATTCGGTTCAATTTATCTAATTCACTTGATGGAGTCATTCATTTGATCAATATGTATAATAAATCATAATAACAGTTACTGTGAATCGTAATAAAATAGTTCTTAACCCTCCGTCGGTCGCAGTGTATCAAATTGATACCAGCAAGTGCAAAAATGGTGTCATTTTCAAGAAGACAGTCAAGAAGACAGACTCATTTTAATTTAAAAGATCCAAATGATGAGGATGTTGTGAAAGATTTATTATTTGGTGACATTAGTGAAGGTGACAATATATTACAAGATTATTTTGGTGACGAAACTGAAACTGAAGGGGAGGACAATATTTCAGAGCGAGAAGAAGATTCTGAAACTGGACAGAGTGGGGTAGATGAAGAAACAGAGGATGAAGAAGAAATATACAATGAGGCACCAACCAGACAACCACAACCACAGCCAGACATCAAGGTACAACCACAGCCAGTCATCCAGGCACAACCACAACCACAGCAGACCCAAGTACCCTCTGATGACAACTTGTTTTACCTCGCTAAATACGGTAAAGAAAATACAATCAAGTGGTATTTACGCCCCCGTCCAAACAACCAGAGAATATTACCTCATAATATTTTGAGACGCCTCCCTGGCGTAATAGGACCAGCTAAGAAAAGTAAGACTGAATTGGAATGCTGGAAAAATTTCTTTCCTGATGATATCTTACAAGAAATAGTCAGATACACTAACCAGTATATTGACTATGTTAAAACCCAATTTACTCGATCACGAGATGCAAGGCCGACAGATTTAATTGAAATAAAGGCCTGTAGTATTGGTACATTCTAATAGGCAAAATCTAGACGAAATTTGGTCTACAGATGGATTTGGAATAGACAAATGTAGGATAGTTATGAACCTGAGAAGATTAAAATTTTTATTGAGGTGTCTAAGGTTTGATGACCATACCTTGCGACCCATACGATGACAAACTGATAAACTAGCTGCAATACGAAATATATTTACAGCCTTTGTAAATAACTGTAGACGAATCTATTCACTTGGAGAAAATGTTACTATTGACGAGAAACTCGAAGCGTTTCGAGGTAAATGTCGATTTTGACAATATATTCCGTCAAAGCCAGCGAAGTACCGAATTAAGATTTTTGCTTTATGTGACGCAAAAACATTTTACACAAGTAACCTTGAGGTGTATTGTGGAATGCAACCAGATGGTCCTTTCCGACTAAGCAATAAATCTAATGATGTTGTGAAGAGGTTAGCAGAACCCATTTGTGGTTCTGGCAGAAACATAACTGCCGATAATTGGTTTTCTGCAATACAACTAGTAGAAGACCTAAAAACAAACAATCTGTCTTATGTAGGAACAATTAAAAAAAACAGGATAGGCATTCCTGATGAAATGAAAGCCATAAAAACAAGGGCTGAGGTTCTAGCTTGTTTGCCTTAAAACAGTACCCTTGTTTCATTTGTACCTAAAAAGGAAAAAAATGTTTTGTTGATTTCAAGTTTGCACTTCAGTGATGACTTAGATGAAGAATCAAACAAATCGGAAATAGTGGTTCACTACAATAGAACAAAGTCAGGAGTTGACTGTGTGCCTCTTACAACGTAGCAAGGAACTCACGCCGGAGTCCCATTGTTGTTGTTTTTGCTATGCTGAACATAGCAGGTATAAATTCACAAATTATATCATTTTGAAATAATAATCCTACAAAGAGAAGAAGATTATTTTTCAGGTCTCTGAGTGATGCTCTTGTTGCTGAGCAATTAGAACGGAGGAGTCAGTCAACATCTGGGATTCCACTCTCTCTACAACAATCTCTAAAAAGATTCAAACCTGCTGATGAAGGCCAAAATGACGTTCAGGAAAGAAAGGCATTTGAGAAATGTCAAAGATGCGAGTATTGTAGGATTGAAAAACGCAGCCGTCTAACTGTGTCCATGTGTAGAAACTGCAAGAAAGCCATTTGCCCTGAACGCACTGAGACAATCTGTGGAAAGTGTTATCCAAATATGACCTATGAAAAACCAGAAGAACAATCATCAGATGAAGACTAGAGACTACACGTGAGAATCAAAAACTTGAACAATTTGTGATAGTATTTTTGTGAGTTGTTTTTCCTTTTATACTTGATTTATATATTATTTGTAATTTTGTGGTAAAGGTCTACCATACATTTTATTTTATTACTACTAAAAAACTTTATATGCATTACTTTTTATTACATTACTTTTTTATATATTAAAAACTTTTTATAAAATACATTTTAATTTATTACTACTAAAAACCTGTTTCAATATTTTATGTATAAATAACACTATAGAAAACAGTATTCATTTTCTTTATTATTGAATACATAAGCCGATAAAATACAATAACATTAGAAATAAGGTATTTATTACAATACATCAAATAAAACTTATAAATATCATGAAAGTAAATACAAATAGAAAACAAATTTTAAATTTAGATTATGACACGAAAAACCAAATTATTTATCAAAGAAAATCTATGTCTGTATCAATTTGATACACTGCGACTCTTCCCGTCATAATTGATTTAACCTAACCTATAACTTTTTGATACTTATATTTTTTCCTTTCGTATTACATAAAATATGGTTTAGTATAAAATGGTTTATTATAAAGTAGATATGTCAGAGTACAATCATAATGAGTATACAATTTTAAAACAACATCTAAAGGATATAAAAAAAGTTTTAAAATGAGTGTATCAATTTGATACACTGCGACCGATCACGTAAGTTTTTAGGTGCGACCGACGGAGGGTTAAACAAACCTAACATTCGAGCTTTTCTAGTATTGGGGAAGGGAGAAACAAATCTTTTGAAACAAGGATTCAGATTATTTGTTCAATTTCACGAACTATTCTAGTTCATATTTGTTTAATGGCGTGTTTTCTGTGTTATAACACAAATAATTTCGTAACTAGGCAGTATCATTTAAAGATTTTTATTTCAGATCATTTTCGTAAGGCGTCAATTTACATTTTGATTTCGTTTAAAATAAGGTCACCAAATTTATATTGAGGTCTCCTAAAAGTCCCCAAAAAGTCAAGAAATTGAATTTTTATGATCTGGTAGACACCCTGTATGTTATTTAAATAAACTTCAGACAACAAACACGATAGAGGAGATCCCATCACTAAACCCTCTCTTTGAATAAAGTATTCATTATTAAACACAAAATAATTTTGTTTTAATGTCTCTATTATCAGCATTAATGATTCATTGATAGCCTCAGGGCCCAAGCTTGAGTTATCATGCAGGTTGTTTTGTAATAAGATTAATGTTTATTCAACTGGGACGTTTGTGTATAAACTTACAATATCAAACGATACCAAAGAACGGGTCCGTTTACGGGGTTCGTTTACCCAAATACGGGTCTTTAGTCTTATCAATGAAATCTGTATTATTTTTTACGCTATGGCTATTTTTCACTGTTAACTCCGACTTTAAAATGCGTTTGAGTTTTTTAGCAACTTATAAGATGGAGCTGTTGTGTAATTAACCAAAGGTCAAATGGTTATGTTTTCTTTATGGATTTTGGGTAATCTTCGTAGGGTGGGGGCGGAAGGTTTAATCATTTTTAGACTTCTAATTTCAGATTTCTCCAGTAAATTGTTACTAAGGTTTAAAAGTGTCTTAATGGTTTTTTGGTATTTTTCAGTAGGGTCATGATTGAGCTTAGAAATGTCATTATTTGTTATAAAGTTATTTACTTTACTATTATATTCACTGGATGCAAGGTCGAAACTAGTAATCCATCTTCAAAAATGAAAGATACTGACAAAAAGACGGTAAGGTACGTAACCTAAAAAATTATTGTTAAAAATTCAGTTCCGGTGGCTAGAATTCCAAAAATGAGTTATTAAACTCGTGTTGATTAAAATATTGTTATTTTAAAAATAAAAATCAACTCTATTATGCAAGAATCAAATTGTTTTAGTTACAAAACTAATTTTATTTATCATAAAATAATATGGTACATAACACAACCTAACACTACGGTCTAAGTTGTTAAAGGTATTACAGTACCGCACAAGGTCAAAGTAACAGTACAATCACTCTTCAAACCTCAAGTTCCCGGCAACAAAGACATGGTGATAAAATAATATGGTACGTAACACAACCTAACACTA
>JAGFPH010000574.1:222982-234162 GCA_018207615.1 Philaenus spumarius
TAACACAACCTAACACTATGGTCTAAGTTGTTAAAGGTATTACAGTATCGCACAAGGTCAAAGTAACAGTACAATCACTGTTCAAACCTCAAGACAACAAAGACATGGTCATACAGCTGCGTAGCTTATAAATAACTCGTTTGATGAACCAAAATGACAACGAGCTACCAATAACGAGTTAATAATAATCAAGGTGAATAGCGTTTTTATGTTTAATCGTTATGGAGAGCTTATATTGGAAAATTTGATTTCAAAGTTTTTTAAAAGATTAATTATATTAGAAGAAAAATCATTATACATTTCAGTTATTAGTTACAAAATTAATTGTGTCATTTCAAAACAAAAAGTTTTAATTGTAAAGATTTTCCAACATAGCGAATGAAGTTAATATATAGAATTAAGTTTATAAATACATTCTATTTGTCCGTCTAGTGGTCCACTTACTGGAATTTATACTAGCGCGGTTTTGATGTCTCAAGCATCCATTCCATCCTCAGGTATCACTCTTGCGAGGTCGTCTGAACATCAAAAGTTGTTACGACACATAACATAACACAAACACTCGTCATGTATCATAGTTCAGGAACCACGTGCCGGTGACGGGCAAATACGGTGGTGAATGTTTGTGTGTGTTATGTGATGTAACAACTTTTAATGTTCAGACGACCTCGCAAGAGTGATACCTGAGGATGGATGCTTGAGACGTCCGAAACCGTGGTAGTATAAATACCAGTAAGTGGATCACTAGACAGACAAATAGAAGATATTTATAAACTTAATACTGTATATTAAATTCAATGATTTGGGGGCTATTAATAATGAGGATGAAGTTAATATTTCAATCAGGGCAGTACTTTATTATTTTTAAATGTCATTAATGAAATTATTACTTATTAAAATGAATGATTTTGTTTGTAATAGATGACAAAAATAGTGTTACTGAATTTGTTTTATTCCAACATGGCATCTAGTAAGTTCCTGCTATTTCACACTTTTTCAGTGGTTGCTGAAGATAATTATTAGATCACGGGTAATAAGTCACGTTACTTGTTAAGTGTTTACCTGGTAGTGTGACCATTTTAATTTTTAGGTTAATTTTTTTTTATTCTTGGACAAACATGTCTTAAATCCTTTCTTTGGTTTGAAAAATTGGATTTGTTTGAAGTACAAATTGTTTTAAGGGAATATTTTAAGCCACTAAGGAGTTTTGTTTTATGCTGATACGAGTTTGAAGTGGCAACTTCTATTAAATCTGGAAATCTAAAAAAAATGTAGTATTAAATGATAATAGAATCTGATAAACGTATAATATTTAGATTTTATTTTTATATTTTGATATGATAATGAAATATAAAATTTTAAGGAAATTAAATCAATTTACTAGAGTATAAACGTTTAGGAAATTAAATTAAAGTTATTTAGTAATAAATTTTAAGAATATTAACTCGAGAAAGTGAAATATTAAATATTAAGGAAATCTAATAAAAATAGTGAAAATTAAGTGCTTAGAAAATTAAATTAAAGTTATTTAGTATTAAATTTTAAGAAAGTGAAATATTAAATATTAAGAAAATCAAGAAAGTGAAATATTAAATATTAAGAAAATCAAGAAAGTGAAATATTAAATATTAAGGAAGTGAAGAATGTGAAATGTTAAATATTTATTAAATCTAATAAACACAATAAAATATTAAATATTTAGAAAATTTAGTTGATATTATTATACAATGTACATATTATATTGTATAATTTTTTTAAATCACTTAGCATAATGGAGTATTAAATTTTAAAGAACCCAGAAAGTCCTATCATTACAATTCAGCAGTTTTTGTGCACACTTTTTTCAAAGACTGTTTGAGTTAGCAAAATGTTTTTTTTACATTTATTCCTGAGTATGCACCCTATACTTTAATGGGATTTCTCAATAAGACATTTCAAAGCTATGATTTTGTTGTTGTAAATTCTTCTTTTTTTACGAGTTTTTATGTTTTATAATTTTGTAAATACAGTAGAACGTCGACAATCCAAACACGTTCTGAGGCAGCCCCTGCAAAAATTTTGTTTTCGTAAATTCCAATTATTGCGTTGTTAAAAATTTCACAAAAATCTTCATCGCAGTTTGACATCATTATCTATTTTTAAACACTTCTTAATATCTGCTCTCACACGCCCTCACAGCAGACTGGCTGTCAGTATTTTCACTATCACGCTAATAAGCTGCTTTAGCGCTAGCAGTAAACATACAGAAAGTTCATTCATTTCTCGTTGTGTAATCATTATAACAGTGTGTCGTACATACAGTAGTGTACTATACAGTATTTTTTTTATTTTTCGCTTGTGTTAACTACAATGTACAAGTGAACTTTTAATTATGTACTGTACTGTAATTGAGAGTTACAAGTGTAATCATGTTGGCCCTACTGTGTACGTGCAGGTTCTTCTAAATCGTAATATGTAAGTAGTCTTGTACTTGTGTACTTGTACTGTTTAACCACTTTAATCGATTAAAGGGCATATATTTTAGCCTAAATGGCTTTTTCTTGGTTGTTCTCAAAAATCCGAACAAATTGATAATCCGAACCCCCCTCGGTCCCAATTAGTTCGGATTTTCGACGCTCTACTGTAATAAAATAATAGCAATATCAAATAACTCCTGTGTTATATTTTGTATCTATAGAAATTGTGATACAAATTTCACTGCAATATCTCTAGTAGTTTTTAAGAAAAGTTTGTGCCAATAGTGAAAAACCAACTTTTCGGGAAACTGCAATTAAAGTAATTTTTATTATGTACCATATTTCTTATTGCTGTTGTATGGAATATAACAGCGAGAGGAAAAGGGGCTAGATAGGTAATATAACTGCATTATTTATGTCCCCCTTATTTTTAATTATAAACATCTAGCGAGTATATTGTTTTTGTTTATTTATTTATAGACGAAAAACCTGGGTGGTTATCATCGCCGTAATCTAGCGAGTATAAATTATACAGATTTAGGCCTAGTAAAAACCGATCAAACTTGTTATAACCACTCAAAGATGGTGCTGATGAAGTCGTTTTTACTTGCAATACTTGTAGACATACTAAAGAAACTAAATTGTTGTTAATTTATTAGTTTTTTTTAAGGCAGTTAGCTGAGTGGATAACGTGGTCTAATAAGTGGTGTACGCTTTTTTTATTATATTTTTTGTATATGGCTATGAAGTGAATAAAAAGACGAAATTTAAGATAGCTCTGTTTGGTCGATTTTATGGGGTAGGCTAAACCTTTACAGATCAATTAAAACATTAACAGGAAGAAATGTGAGCATTGAAAAATTTACACTAAAGACTATTGTGGTTTTATTACAGTAAGCATTTTATCTCAATGTTGAAACATAAAAATAATAAAATGTTTAATTTATTTATGTTAATGAACTTTGTACAGCTACTTGTGAGCTGCATGTGTGTTCCGCGCTCGACAAGTATGGTCGTGGCCGATGCACATGTGCGCTTGGCGCTATGGTGTATTTGGCTGTAAACAGCTGTCTAGCTATTAGTGAGTGAGGTTATTTGATGTTGCGGTGTATTTTCAGTGACTTGTGTTTTGAACTGAAGTAATTGTTAGTGCATCATTTCAATATAAGTGATGAAGATGAACCTGGTCCATCTCGGATTATAAAGCAGTGTTGTATTCCAACCCTTACAGCTTGCATCGTTTCATTCTGCTGTAAGGAAATGATACTGTGCAATGTTGCAAATATCTCTGTAAAATTTCAATCGCAAGATGAGACTTACGGTCACGTAGGCGGTTTTAAACACTTCACATTTCCAAAAAATTATCATTGTAGACTAATGCAGCTGGATTAGTTAGAGTTTATTACTACCATTGGAGTGGTTGCAGATTTAATTATTTAACTTCTTTTAGATATAGTTTACGTACATCTAATACTTATAATAAAAAATTTTATTATATCGATTGTGTATGTATAACAACACTATTGTAATAATGATAATTAAACTAATAAATCTGAAACATCCAATAGCAAATGTATTGTGTATCTAACTGACATCGTACAGTAGGATATTGCTTTTTCTAAAAGTGCAATGCCTTTTTCAGAAACACTGGCGAAGCCAGCGCCCGCTGCTGCTATCAAAAAGAGTGTTGCACACATAGTTCATCACAGTAAAAAATGTAATTATTTTGATTACATTTCATACAAAGCAATTTGGTTCTGGCTTTGCCGGTATGTTTGAAAATAACCTAGTGTTCCGAAAACAAAATTGACACTGCTATACTCACTTCTCTCCCAATTTAACCTAGCTTTTATTTAAGCAGAGGAATATTTATCCCTGCAGAACTCTCTCCACTCTCCTAGGGATTGAATTTAAAAAAAGATTGATATTTTATGTTTTAATGTACTGTAGGGTATATATGATGTGTATTATGGTTTTTCATAATTTTTACATAGTGCACTCTTCGTTAATGTTTGTAAATAAAACTTAAGTGTCTGTCTGTGATTTCAAAATAAATCCTTTTTTCTAATCAAATATGGTTATTCACAAATTACCAAAACCTAAGCATGCATTTTTTGTCCGTGCATCTCTGCATTGTCTGTTTGTGTGTCCGGGCTAATCCCTGGAATGGATGAACCAATTTTGACGAAATTTTCCTTTACACATAGAGGACTTTTCAGAGACTTTTTATCCTGGAAATATTTATGGTTCCTATTTAAAAAATTATTGATTTTGCGAACGGACATGGCACGCGAAGAAATGTTTTTCTTCACAACATCATTTTAAGGTTAGGTTTAAACTTTACCAGGAAAATTGCACATAAAATTATGAGAGTTCTAGAGTGTTTGTCCGAAATATGGTTTACATTGTATAAATGTATTGTAAGGCAGTGTTCTTTGCCTTACTGTTTTTTTCAACATTCTATTCTTCATTTTAGTTGATCCTAAGGCTCCTAGATGGAGTTAGTGTAACGACGGTGGTCCTCCTAAAGGGGCGAGATAGGCAATATGGTTGCTTTGTAAAGTAGCTAAGAGCGTTGGATTCTGCACAAGCCTTCGTAGCCGAGAGGTAACGTGGGGTCTTTCTGATCAGAAGATCCCGGGTTCAAATCTCGTGAGACCCTTTTCATATCTGTGGTTTGAGGGTAGGAGGGCGGAAGTAAAGCAAACGGTGGTTGGCTTGCTTCCAAGCTGACGGGATATGACTAGTTACCTGGTCTAAAGGCTTGAGATGTTTTGCATAATTTTACTGTAGTATTTCTGTATATATATATATTATTTTTAAAAAAACCAACCTAAAAAATAGTATTTGAACTATATATTTTTAAATGCCATTGAATGTACCTCAATTTGCTGATATCAGTTAAATTTAAACTAAAATACAATAACAGACATAATTTTTTTTTCCAAATAGCACTAAGTCATAGGACTTAGTGCATTTTGGAAAAAAATCACAGTTTTGTTTTTTTATTTTTAAATAATTACAATAGTGCGTTTTGGAATCCACCTCTTCATATATATATAGGATATGACTGTATTTAAAAAATACATAAATTATCTTTTGCCAATTTCCACCTACGCTTTCTCTACAACATTTTTCAGGTACGGATTTTGGTCATAGGGGCCTCTAGGCCCAGCGTGTGGTGCGGGCCCTACCGGGGGGTCGGAGGGGTATGGAATACCCCAGCAAAACGAGGGGTACGGGGAAATTTAAAAAAATATAACCTCTGAAAACATGTTTTTTTGCAATTTGGAAGTCAATTTTACTACTAATAAAAGCACTTTTGAGACTGGAATTTATAATACCGTAAATATTTTACCCTAGATTACATTTATATTCTAACAGTTTTGAAAAAAGAATCGTAAAAGTTTTTGATAAAATGACCTTGAAAATCTCATTTTAAGGCTTATTTGTAGTTAAAAATGTAAGGTATAAGATTTAAGAGTACCAAATTTATAAAGACGGGAAATTTTAACTTTAATTTTGCAAGGTGATAAATAGGTTAAATAATGAAAAATTCAGCAAAAAACTTAAAAATATTTATTAACACAACTGATAAAATTATTATTTAGAAATGTACCCATAATTAGGTAGTATAAGTTACCGTAAATTGTACATTATTTACAATACAACATTTCCATTCATTGAGTCAAACACAACTTCAAAAAATTCACTAATCCAAAAAAAATAATAAAATAAAACATTGGTACCGGTACTACACATGTACTTGACAAACTACTGTATTTTGAAAATTAAAACATTGGAAAAGTTATTTTTGATTTTGATACAGTACATTATATTTAAGTTCTGAAGAAGGATTGCTTTTATTTCATGAAATGGATTTTAGTACTGCTTTTAATAAAATAACATACATATTTAATTACTGCTTACCTCTAATAGGTTTCCTCATGAGCTTCAAATTTAAAAAGGTGTTGATTATTTCTTCTTGATTTAGCTGTCTTAGTTTGTCATTTTCGATGCTGAGCAATGCCAACCAGTTCAGACGGGGTTCAACCATTGAGGTAATCAACCTATTTTTTATGAGTTTTAGTTTAGAAAACGATCTTTCTGCCGAACAGTTTTTAACCATTAGTGACAGGTGCATCATCAACGTAACTTTTACGTTTGGCAGACAGTATTTTAGATTGTTTTCTAGCAGCAGTTTGTAGAGTCATCTCTCTTTACTCATGATAACTTCACTTTTTTCAAGATCTGATTGGTATTGAATAGAAAATGCTTGAAACTGAATTAATTCATTTCCTATGTTGTCATCCAAGTCATTGCAATATATGTTAGCAAGTTTTTCACTTGCAGCCAGGAATTCTTTAGCAGACAGTGTCATTAACTTGTTAAGAAACCCAAAACGAGTGTGGACAAGTTTGTAAGCTTCAAGTCTCTTGTGCAATGCTCTTTCAAGTCCATCTACAACTGGAATGAAACTCTGGGTTCGAAATTTATCAGAAGATTCAGAAGGTGTCGAAACTGCTTCAGGAGCCTGCACACTGTCTAGAGGGGCCAAACGGACATTTGTTCTGCGTTTTCGCTTTGTTTCATCCTCATATTCCGCGCCATCACCTTCCAGCTAATTTGGTAGCTTTCTCTTCATACTCTTTAAAACTGTCCCGCTTACTTTCTATCAAACTTTTCAACGATAAAAGTAATGACTAAGTAAGGTTGGCTGTGTTAACGTCCAACCTAGGATTTTGCAGAGATTCGGTTGTTTTATTTACTTGTCCCAAGATATCGTCCCAAAATACAGCGAACAGTCTAGTTTCCACTTTTTGCCTTTTCTTTAATAACCCCTGGGCAGATACCCGAGCTTTACCAGGCTCTTCTTCATCCTCTGATATTTCAGTTAATGCACTTTGTATCTCTGTATATCCTCGCAAGAGAGCCTTGGTGGCATCTGCCCGGCATGACCACCTTGTTGTTGTAGTTCTTTTTGGTACTAAAATAGGTTTTTCTGTTTTCACTTTCTTCAAAGAATCGGTAAGAGTTTTGTATCTGTTAGTTGAGGCTGTAAAGTAAACAAACAGCTCTTCCAAAAAATCAAAAAAGCTCACAGCGCTGAGGCAGCAACCAGCTGCAGCTTGCACAACTAGATTTAGCGAATGCCCAGCGCAAGGAACCCAAACAGCCAAGCTATTCTTTTCCAATACAAGTGCTTGAAGGCCGTTGTACTTTCCACTCATTGACGAAGCGTTGTCATAAGACTGACCATGACAGTGTTTTATATCCAAATCATTGTCTTCCAAAAAAGTGTTTAAACTTTTAAACATGTCTTTAGCCTTGTGGCCTTGGTTAGGCATGAATGCCACAAATCTCTCCACAGGGGTGTGCTCTTCTACATACCTAAAAACTAAACTAAGTTGATCACTGTGACCTTCATCTGAAGTTGAATCAAGAGAAATAGAGTAGTATTTAGATTCCTTCAGATGGGAAATGATTTCATTAAGGACCTGTTTACCAATGATTTCCAAAACTTCCTCACAAATCGTGGATGAAAGATAGTTAACTTGGCCGTTTCCACGATTTCCGTGTGCTTTTATATGATCTCTCAAAAAGTCACCATACTGCGCCACGAGCTCAAGTATTCCCAGATAATTACCATTGCTCGGTGATCCAAAGGTCTCGTTATCTCCCCGGAAAGCAAGTCCTCTTTCACTAATAAAAGTTATCACACTTATTACTCTTTTGAGGACTTCTCGCCAGTACTTTGCTACGTCTTCTGCTTGGCGAATAAGTTCTTGGTCAGTACGCCCTATGTCTTTAGAGTGACTTGAAAAATCAATGGTGGCATTCAAGGGATTTTTTGAGGTTTTGTGCTCGATCAGACGCGAGTAGGCATTTTTCCAATCAGCAAAACCGCCGCACTAAGTCATTTTTTTGCCATTTTGAGGTTTTTATTTTATTGGATTAGTTAGAATGGTCTCCATAATGTACAGTCATTTATTCCAGAACGCGCTAAATCGCCTTCATAATTCAATGTAAAAGTTGATGTTGTTTTCCAAAACGCACTAAGTCAGATTATTTTTTTTTCCAAACAGTGCTAAGTCAGTAGAGTGAATCGGATCATAAGCCGGGAGACTTCAACTCAACAGTAGAAGCCTTATACACGTGTACAAAAGGAAGAATAATGAATACTATAGAGGAGTTTTAAATATATAAAACATTTTAAAAAAACCCAGATGACGTATTAAACGACAAACTTACGTTCAACTCCCACTATTTGTACGACACGGCTATCAACCATTTGTATAAAACATAGAGATAACGATCAGTAGGCTGCACCGCATTATACTGACCGGACGTTGAGATGCGGCTTATTTCTTGTATTTATTTGTGTGACGAACTGTGTGTTAGTGTGTGTGTAAATGTGTGTGTATATAAAATTTTAATGTTTTAATGTTCGACGAACTCGCCAGAGGGATGAACAGGTGATGGAGTTACGGCTCCGAAACATGTCGTCTTAAACTAAACGACAAGGAGTCACAAGACGGACTTAAGGTAAATAATTAGTATTAAGTAATTATCTTGCATAATGCGCCCTATTAACCTGAGTGGTCTGATTTAAATTTACCAAACCGATTCTGAAAGCAGACATTAAAACTTACAATTCGCGTATCTTCGATTTTTGAATAATGTTGATAAAAAGAAGCACTGGTAGTGAGGGAACCAGCAGCGGAGGAAAACTTGATACGCACACCCCAGGATTTTTTCTTTAAATGTAGTTGCCCAATTTCATTAACTTGACTTAAGTAATCGATTTGCAAATTGTTTTTTATATCACTTAAGAACAATATTACGCAAATTTAGCTTCATAGCTTGTAGGAAGTTAGTGCAATTTATTTTTATTGTATAGGGATAGCTACCCCGTTTTAATCTCTTTGATTGTAGTGACCATATTCTCTGAGTCTAAACAACCATGGTACTAATATGTGTAAATTGTGAAATCTTTAGTGGCAATAGTTGAGTACATGGGTGCCCATATGATATTTTCTAGGGGGGGGGGGGGGCTAGACCGGGGTATGGGGCTTAACACGTTCACTGCTAAGGACGCACATGTGAGCTTAACACTGAACAATATGAGAAGCGGCTGACGCACAGTGCATTGCACGCCAACCCGGATATTGGGAGTATTATCAATACACAATGCTTCGCACACCAATTTTAAGCCTATACCGTATGCTATGGACGCACATGTGCGTCCGCTTTAAAATATTAATGATTATTACGTAGAAAGGTAAAGTAATTACTACTCATTTAGACTATAAATATAAAAAATAAAAGGTCAGCTCCTAATATAGGAAATATGTTAAGGAGTACCCTCCCCTCCTTCGGCAAAAGGAGTCTAGGGATATTTTTGACCTCTCCAAGAAATCTTTTAAAATTCAATTTGGCTGTTACCTCATATCTCAATTTGGCTGTTTAGGTGAAATATTAACCCACACAGCATTGAGTCTGTACCTTTACACCGTCAGTGAATACACCTATAACACTCCTAGAGGCCGCACCAAGTAGTGACCCAGCAGCTCATGCTTGAACTCTTGTAAAAAATAAAATAAGTATATGTAAAATCAAACGGCACATAACATTTAAAACATATATTAGTGCTAATCCCTTTAAAGAAAAATACCTGACTATAATTAATAATATACATATTTTCCTTTCACCGTAGCCCCCCTCTGCCCATGGTTGAGAAGTTTTTGAGCATATAGAACAAGTAAGTGTGTTAATGATTCTTTAATTATTCCATTTCATCCTTTTGACTTAAGCAATCAAATTTGTAACTGGTTTTTTATATCACTTAATAATTATATTGAACAATATTTGAGTTTTATAGCTTGTAGGAAGTTAGTTCAAACTATATTTATTGTTAGGGGTTTCAACCCCTTAGACTTCAATAATTGTAAAGTCTAAATACTCTTAACAGTAGTTTTGAGTCTATAGAGGACATAGAAACATTCATTTTTAGGCTATATATAGTCTAGAGATTAATATAAATTTTATTTAAATAATATACAATTAACTTTGACAGCAGGTAACTAATAAATTTAAATAAGAAACATATGGTACTTGTGTAGGATACAGACTCCCATTTTCTACAAAAAACAAGAATTAATTAAAATAATGCATTTAAAAAAAAGCAGAAGTCAATTTGTCGAAATTACAGTATATGCTCTTTACTAACCTACTTTCCTATTTTAAGAAAAGTTTAATTGTGGTACCAACATTTACAAGGATGTCTACAAACTGGAAACATACGGTACTGTAATTTAAGTTAGTTTAGGAAGTTTTATTATTTTTAGCTTGACAATATGGGTTAGTTCATTCACTGAGAGTTTAAAGTGAAGCGCCACCTTACAATGGCTGACGTTAGGGATTTGGGCCAATGAGGAAAAAGAACAGCACGTGTGGAACTAGTGACTCTGCGTATGATTTACAGTAGTTCTTAGTAAACAAACTTTGTATTCTCTAGCCCACCCTAACGTACACGTTTGTCGCTCAGTTGTATGTTAGATGCTTCACAGTAGGTAGGTCCGCGTGTGACACAGTCTGCCCTGCCCACGGTAACTAGAACTACACGGTATGTGTCACGAGACAGCTGCGCAGTAACTCTGAGCTTAGATGACGTCACTGCCACCGTCTCATGCTTCCCGCCTAGCAGAAGCAGATTGACTTACA
>JAGFPH010000574.1:234562-254324 GCA_018207615.1 Philaenus spumarius
TGCTGTTTATGTAAAAATGTGTATAAGTGAATGTATGTAGGGGGGGGTGTGTGTGTGAATGTGTGTATATGTAAGTAGATGTATCGATGTAAAACTTGTATATAGCTTATTACGTATTTTTTGTTTTTCTTATCTATGTTCTGCATTTTGTATATTTATATTTCGTATGTTTTTTCAAAATATGAATTTAATTTGTCTTTATTTTTTTCAAAGTAATTGTGAAGCTGCAGTAAATTTTTTTTGTTTTTAATAATGTACTAAGTAGTTTTATATATATATTTCTGAAAGCCGGTCAGCTAATTCCTGTATTTTTGTTTTCTTTTTTCTATATGTGTATATGTTTTTTTTTTTTTTTTTTTTTAATTGTTTTACTCACTACCTCAAACATGTATTTAAAACATCGAGGTAGCTTAAATTGTTTTTCTTATACGATAATTGTTTTGTAAATATAGCTATTTTTCTTAGTTTTTTTAGTTTAGTTTTAGTTTATTTATTATTGTACATTTTGCCTCTTAAAAATTTATACATATACAAAGTACTTAAATTGTTCTACGAGCTAAGTGGTGATGGAAACAATGTATTGGAGCGTACCTGGTGTAAATTGCGCAACAATTTAAATGTTAAAGTTCCGAGACCTAAATTGACTGTTTTCAAGAAATTCTATACTTATCTTGCACCTACATTTTTTAATTTATTACCTCAGAACATAAAAACATGCCCTTATAAACACAAGTACCGGCAGCAGTTAAGGAAATTCTTGCAGGAGCTTGAATGTGTTGACCTATTTTATAACACAATAATTTAAATAATGTGTAGCTTTCTGTTCTCCTTAATTAAATCATGCGAGCCTTGTGTATGTTTTGCTTACGAGATATTTTTATAAAAACGTGTGGGTATTTTTGTTTTTGCATGTAGAATGTTTCTGTATGTATGTCGATTTAAGAGTGTACTGATGTGTATTTTTTTTTAACTGCAAAAAATTTTGTACACATAAACAAAGAATGCTGTTTATGTAAAAATGTGTATAAGTGAATGTATGTAGGGGGGGGTGTGTGTGTGAATGTGTGTATATGTAAGTAGATGTATCGATGTAAAACTTGTATATAGCTTATTACGTATTTTATGTTCTGCATTTTGTATATTTATATTTCGTATGTTTTTTCAAAATATGTATTTAATTTGTGTTTTTTTTTTTCAAAGTAATTGTGAAGCTGCAGTAAAAGATTTTTGTTTTTAATAATGTACTAAGTAGTTTTATATATATTTCTGAAAGCCGGTCAGCTAATTCCTTTATTTTTGTTTTCTTTTTTTCTATATGTGTATATATGTATTTATGTTTTTTTTTTTTTTTTTTTTTAATTGTTTTACTCACCACCTCAAACATGTATTTAAAACATCGAGGTAGCTTAAATTGTTTTTCTTATACTATAATTGTTTTGTAAATATAGCTATTTTTCTTAGTTTTTTTAGTTTAGTTTTAGTTTATAGATATATATGATTTTAGTTTAATTATGTTTTTTGTTTTTGCAAACGTATTATAAATAGTATAAGGAGCAATAAAATATTCATTCATTCTTTGTACATTGAATAAATTATTAAACCACAAAATTGTAACATAAATAAAAAAAGTCAAAACTGCGTTTAAAGTCAGTAATAAGTGAAATACCAGTTAAGGCAATAATTGGATTTGGTAAGTTAAGAATGCACATAAATTACGAATGTATAATTTAAACTAATTTAAAAACTCGTATAATTTAAACTATATAAACGGAAATAAACTACCTATAGACCCTATATTAAACTTTGAATACTTCTCTTTAAATTTAATTTGTTCGAAATATTATTGTAATAACGTCTGTTCATAACAGTATTGTCTGAATTTTTAATAAAATATATATACAAAAGTAACATTAAAACATAATCAGGACATGTTTTTAAAGTGAGTCCTATTAAAATACATAAAAATGTGCTACTTTCAATTGCTCCTTAGAATCATATTAGAATACAAATAAGTGCGATACAAGTTTTCTAGCTTTGCATGATTTCATTCCTGTGCGATACAAGTTTTCTAGCTTTGCATGATTTCATTCCTAACAGAAAAATATTTTTGTTCAGTTTGGATGGCTAGATGTGCAGCAACCCTCGCTCCCACACTTACAGAAAATAATGTAGACTTAATTAATACCTTTGACTATGGAATCTAACAGAACAGTGTTGTTCAGCAATTTTTAAACCTAAAAGGTTTAAGTTGTATAATTATAAGGCTGAACTTGTATATTTATTACAATAAACGACTGCAAAAATATGTAAACAATTATCTTAATTAATTATAAAATTACGCATGGCCAAGCAAGGTCTGGCCGTACTAGCAGTCAGAGACAAAGATAATGATTAATAAAATAATACCAAGTGCTGGCAGTGCAAGTGCGGAAGAGAGAGAGAGCAGAGAGGGGTGAGTTGGTGACGTAACTGGAGGGATGGGGGGAAGGGAGGGGAATTGACTGGTAGCGCTTCCTAGCGTGGGCACCTATAACTAATTTCAGCACCTATCTCTCGCGCGGTACGGATTTCCCTATGCCTTGCGGGATCTATTCGTAAGATACATAATCAATGATTAAAGTGATTATAAATTTGCTAAGTAATGTTGCTATGGTAATGATTGTAAACAAACAACGTCTTGCTAAGCTTTTTATACGAACAGCTGTTTTTTTAAGCTATGGTTTTGAGTTCATACAGTAAAGGATGTTGAGTTTCTTCCAAATTTGAAACTTTTTCGGGAAACTCTTCAAATTTTTCTTTACGTATAAACCTTCTATGAACTACTGCAAACATTTTAAGACCAAAATTAGCCAAATCGGTCCAGCCGTTCTCGAGTTTTAGTGAGACTAACGAACAGCAATTCATTTTTTATATATAGATAACTATGAATTTACTGTCGATAAAAAAGGTTTTACTATAAAAAAATTGCACCTCTAGATTCCCTAGAGTGTATATGTAATCCCATGAAAGATTGTATATTTTCCGTTCACCCAATAGTCGTGTAGGGTGATGTTTTTAAGAAGCTTGTCACTGGCGAAATCGAATCGCTGTAGAGATGCCGGGCGCTTCGGTGGCAGTGACGTCATAGCCACCAACGACCTGCGCGTGACACATACCGTCTTGTTCTAGTTACCGTGGCCCTGCCCATATATATTGTAGGCGAAGTTGTTTCACTTTAAACTCTCGGTGAATGAGGTATAGAGGATGTAATAGTATAATTTTGCTATTTATTTAATACAAAAATAACTTTTAACTACAGATCATACGGTGTCCTTGAATAATGGCAAGAAGTTAAAAAAAAGTTGGTTAAGTACCAGTATATAAACATATAGCACATAAATACAAAACATAAAATCAGTTGTTGGGAAGAACAGTAAAGCTAGATTCAAAAAATGCAGTAAGGAGTACAAAAGATTATTCATTCATTAACTGACCAACTGTATATATTTTTTTTCTTATAGCTCTTTAAATCAAGGCTAATAACAGACAAATTTAGGCTAATATTGAATACCTTAATACTCAGTAGTACGCTATGGTGCTATTTCATTTTCTTTATTATTGATCGTACAAGTCCTGGTAGGAATTTTTTATTTTACTCCTTTATTAATCTCAATTAACTGTTAGGCTATATATTAATAAATAATCTTCCAATAAAATGTATGAAGATTTTAAAAATTTGACCAATTTCCTTAATTCTAAATATACAAAGTCACAAGAAAGCTACCAAGTCTTAACTTATATAAATTACATACAGACTTGAATCTTTAATAAATTTAATTACAGTAGTCTCTAAAGCCGGTGGTTCTACACGATGTTACGAACACTCGCTCCATCGTTGGACCGAACGTTTGAGACAAGTAAGTTTGTCAGATGGTACAGCGAATGTTCTGCTACAAGGTAAATCGAATGTTTGATCCAATACTTTATAAATCAATTGGGTACAAATGTTTGACCAGTTGCAAAAATGGACGAGGACGATAGTCTATAATAATATTAAATTTAACCATTGTACAATATTAATTGTACCATAATACAAATTTAATTGTATACACGCATTTATCGAGTTAAAAATCCCCACATCATATGTACGTAGGCCTAGATAAAATTTGTAAATAATAATTTATTAAATGATATTTAAAAACTGTAATATCTAATTTTTCACGATAATTTACTAGTATGAAATATAAAATTGTATCCTACTTTGAAAAATGTAAATGAATAATATTACTGATTATAAACTAAACACAAAGATAAACCTAAACAAGACGAGTCTTTAGTGTTTCATATGAACGAGTCGTGTAGCCGTGAGTCAAACCAACAAACATTTTCCTTCTACATTGGAGACATCCCTTTGACTTGGTGTAAGAATTCCGACATGGCCGGAACATGGTCAGATGCGAACGTTCGACGGTCGTAGGTTTGAACAACCACCACACGATGTGGCGAACCATATCAAACGTCCAACACTGGAAAGTGTTCGTAGCATCGTGTAGAATCGGCTTAAGATACAAGTGTTATTACTCCATACTGCTGAATTTTTGGTGAAGGGTCCTTGTAGGATTTACCTGACACTGATTTTTCGATTCGATGCAAAATGCCGATCTTTTTGATTCATCCAAAAATGGCAAAGTTAGAGCGAGGAAATTGCATGATTGCTCCGACTCATAAGCTCGAGTGCAATTTGTGAGTTACCGGTATATCATTCGAAAGGCAATGAGGCCTTAATTTTCTATAATCCTGTGCAAAGGTATTTTTTTTGGTACAGTTCCTGGAACAAAATCATAGGAAACTACCGATAAATTATTTTTCATAATCCATGTAAGGTAATTGCGCAATTTTTAAAATTCATAAGCCCGAGTGCAATTTGTGAGTTATATCATTCGAAACACAATTAATTTACTATAATCCTCTGCAAAGATATTTTTAGTACAGTTCCCGGAAAAAGAAACAAAATGCATAGGAAACTCCTGATAAATTTTTCTTCATTATCCAAGTAAGATAATTATTACCACAGAGAAGAAAACTATTTTTCTTCTCTGTGTTACCGGTATTGCGCAATTTCTACCATTAAGTCATAAGCTCGAGCACAATTTGTGAGTTATATCTTTCGAAAGGCAATTAAATTTACTATAATTCTGAGCAAAGGTATTTTTGGTACTGTTCCCGGAACAAGGAACAACATTTATTTGAAGGTCCCAGTATTTAATACTAGTTATTCCTTGATAAGAAAAATCAGCTATAGTAATGCGGCAGTGCTGCTTACGCTGTTTTTTACAACTACAATAGTCATTTCTCTAAACTTTAAAATATCAATTGATTTACTTCAGGCTGTAAAAAGTTAGCAGGTATAAAATTTTAAATTGTGGGGTGCTGTGTAAAAAAAGTATTTTGAAGTAGGCCTATAACTTAATATGTATTTATACACGTACTGTATATTAACAATATGTCAAATATGGTCACATAAAGTATTAGTTATTATGAGATATTGTAGTTGCTCTTATGTATGCCGCTAATACAATATTATATACAATTTAAGGACACCAAAAACGGGAGAACTAGTTTTCTGAACTATTTACTCCACATTCTACAACACCAAAATTAAGATTAATTCATAGTTATTACCCCAGATACCTTATATACATTTTGGAACAGTCTATGACTTACTGACTAGCCAATGTCGCCATAAACATATATATCAATAAATGCCTGAATTATTATAGTTGAAACTTTTTTTGTGATATGGGATTATATTACATATTCTTCTCTACTGATTTTATTTAGTTTGGTGTACTGGCATATATTTTAATAAAAACAAGTAAAAAAAAAAAAACAATAATTTCAATACGGAAACTATATATTTGATATCCGGTTCTGTTCCGACAAGGAAACCATATTTGTATTTAGTAGTTCCTCAGTAGTTAGTTTTGTTAGACGCCGATAGTGGGAAGGTGGGAACTGGCAAGTTCATCTTCTGCATGTGTTTGAGAATACTTTATACTGAAAAACTGTGTTTATGTTACGACTTTGTACTAACCGATTTTATATTATAATTTAACACAAGCTAATGTAAGTACTACTTAATTACTTTGAAAGGTATTGTTTATAAGCTAAGAAAAGCAATTAGTTTTGAAATTGTTGCACAGAAAATGCTTAAGTAACCCGGTTTTTACAATGTTGTAGGTTAAGTTACACAGTCCTAGGCTATTTCTTATTATATTTGTCTTTTAGATGTATAGAAGTATTGGAATATTCTAGTCTGAACGTAGTGTTCGTAGTTGTTAAATTTTCATTTATGGAAATTTGACTCAAGTTTTATGGAACTGGCATTTTGATGTTGAGAGATAATTCGTTTGCAACTTAACATCCCTGGACTAGGGTTTAAGTTGGTTTGCTTCTATTCCAGGCCTTCTAGGTTAGAGTTTTATGTATTAGCCAAATGTTAATGTACTCTGTTAAATGATTTCAACTACAGAAGTTTGTATTAATTTATTATGTCAAGTAGGCCTATATTGGTAGTGATAGATGAATAGGTAAGTTTGGTCTGGCTCTAGCTTTTATGCCAGGCCTTTTAGACTAGAGTTTAGGTAGCCTACTATCCGAATGTTGATTTACGGTATTTATTTACTTTAACTTGTCAATCAAAACTACTATAAACACACAAACCTGAACTTTTTTCTTAATAAATATAGTAGGCCTATTTATACACTTCACTGATACCGGGAAACCAATATTTAACCATCTTCAACACGTACAACATTAAAAACTTTCAAATCAAAAGTTTGTTATGGAAATTTACATTGTAAAGTGCCGACATGTTTTTCTTACCGTCCTGCCAGCGTTGCCGGATTGTTCTTGTTCTTTTTTGTGTAGAAATGAACAGTTTAGGCATCTCATTCTAATTATAAATAATGTGATAATACGACGAAATATTATAGTTATATAAATATTATAATCATACTGTTATCGGCAAAATACTGTGACTAAACAGTTTAGGTAAGTCCTCTAGTTTTTTTTTATTCTAATTATATAAAGTGATAATACGACGAAATATTATAATCATACAAATATTATAATTATTCTGTTATCGGCAACATACTGTGACTAAACAGTTTAGGTTAGTCCTCTAGTTTTTTTTTATTCTAATTATATAAAGTGATAATACAACAAAATATTATAATCGTACAAATATTATAATTATACTGTTATCGGCAACATCTCCACTTTTTTTGATATTTCTCACATGAGGCAACCTTTACTATATAGTTACCTTGATTTATACACACCTTATTCAGTATATAATAACCTATTGTTCGATTTGGCAACGTTGATGAATTTCCATTTTAAATACGCAGTTATACTGTACTTTCTATTGTTCGATGCATTTGTTTTCGTAATTATGTTTGTTACATTATTTTCACATTTTCTTGCTTTGTGGATACTTTTGGGGTTAATATTTTTTAGTTTATTTAATTCTTACATGTTTGGTGTATGTGAAGTGATTTATTTTGTTATAATTACGTCAAATATCGCGGAAAAGTCGAAACTTAACCTATACAATTTCAAGTTTTATTTCTTTCATAACTCCTACAAATATTATTTCCCGGGAAAATTTTTGTTGTTTCTACAATCAGTTAGATGTGTTCTTTCATGTTATATCAAATTCCCTTAGAAATCGATTGACAAGGTAAACTACATTTTTACCTGATTTACTGTGTTATATTAACTTATTTCATCTGCAGAAATGTGTATTCATTTTTTATATAAAGTAGGCCCATATTGGTGGTAGTGATGGATGACTAGAAGAGGTTTCAGCTTACTATGACTACATTGACTAAAGTTTACAAAATGACACCTCGCCATATTGCGGCAGAGGTGCCAACTTATGCGCAAGAAAATGCTTTAATCCGTAATTGTATTAACAGAAAATAAAACCCTTTAAACCTAAACTGAATTCATAGCTTGGCATAGGATTTACTTACAACCCCCAGCTGATATGTTTGTAGGCGATGACAACTTTTTTTAGGAAATAGAGTAGTGCTGTCAACCTAAGTACATTCTACAGTTGATTGCTGGTAAACTTACTGTGACTAAAGACTGAAAGTTAGAACTTCATGCTTTTTTTTTATTTTCATCAATTCAAAGTACATCGGTGCAACGAGAGTACTGTATCGTAGTTTGATGTAAAAAGTGGAAAGTCGTTGAAACGATATGACTAATATTTCCTGAGTTAAATAAGTTGTGAATTGAGTTTCGTTCTAGTGGATGACGTGTTGACCACAGGTTTTAATAGAATTACACTAAATATCACTTTTTCCTTTATATATACAGTAGAGCGTCGAAAATCCGAACTAATTGGGACCGAGGGGGTTCGGATTAATAAACAACCAAGAAAATGCTTCTTTTTTTTGGGTTTAAAGGCGAAAAACCTGGGTGGTTATCATTGTCTGGTCCAAGAAAATGCTATTTAGGCAAAAATATATTCCCTTTAATCGATTAAAGTGGTTAAACAGTACAAGTAGTAGGCCTAATGTAATTACAATACAGTATGTAAGACTACTTACATATTATGATTTAGAAGAACTGCACGTACACAGTAGGGCTAACATGATTTACACTTGTTCTCTCAATTTTAGTATATACAGTACATAATTAAAAGTTCACTTGTATACATTATAGTTAACACAAACGACAAATTTAAAAAATACTGTATAGTACACTACTGTATGTACGACACACTGTTATAATGATTACACAAAGGGAAATTATTGAACTTTCTGTATGTTTACTGCTAGCGCTAAAGCAGCTTATTAGCGTGATAGTGAAAATACTGACAGCCAGTCTGTTGTGAGGGCGTGTGAGAGCAGGTATTAAGAAGTGTTTAAAAATAGATAGTAATGTCAAACTGCGATGAAGATTTTTGTGAAATTTTTAATGACTCAATAATTGGAATTTGCGAAAACGAAAACGATAATTTTGCACAGGCTGCCTCAGAACGAGTTCGGATTTTTGACGTTTCGGATTAGCCTATTGATGTTCGGATTATCGACGCTCTACTGTAATGAAATTAGGCACTTCACTGATCGCTTACACGATATGTCTAATATTTCCTTAGTTAAATAAGTTGTGAATTGAGTTTGGTTATAGTTGATGACATGTTGACCACATGTTTTAATAGAATTAGGCCTACTCTAAATATAACTTTTTCCCTTATATGTATTGAAATTAGAAACTTCACTGATCGCGGGAAATCAATTATAAACAATGGTAATTGTTTACTATTACTTTGTCAGAAGCAAATCTTTCTGTATTGAGATATGTTTCGTATTAATGTATTCTAAGGATGGATTAACATGAATAAAGGCCCGGAAAAATAAATTCACTATAAAAAATGAAAAAGAAAAAAATAGCCTGAAGTTCTAACTTACAGTGTGTGTAGTCCCAGTGTGTGTCAAGCAAAGGAAGTAGGCCTAATAGTAGGCCTAAACTATAACCCTTATCGCTGATGGGCAAATAAACATGTTTGAAGTGCCGGAACAGTAAAGGTTCTAGTTTAGAACAGCTTGACCACAGGTTTTAATAGAATTACACTATATATAACTTTTTCTTATATATATAATGAAATTAGACACTTCACTGATCGCGGGAAATCAATTATAAATATTCTAAAACAAATATAACATAACAAATTAACAAACCAAAAATCGCTTATGGGATTTAACACAGACAATGAACAGACATTTTAATACGCGATAGGAACAGGGTTGCCAGATGGGTTGCAATTAGATTTAAGTGGGTTTATCAGTGCCTCCTATATTGCCTAAAATTAGAACCTACAATATTATAACTATACTGTTATCGGTAACATATTGGGACTAAACAGTATAGGTCAGTACCTCTAGTTTTTTTTTTATTCTAATATAATGTGATAATAACGACGAAATATTATAATAATACTGTTATCGGTAACATATTGTGACTAAACAGTATAGGTCAGTACCTCTAGTTTTTTTTTTATTCTAATTATATAATGAGATAATAACGACGAAATATTATAATAATACTGTTATCGGTAACATACTGTGACTAAACAGTATAGGTCAGTACCTCTAGTTTTTTTTTAATTCTAATTACATAATGTGATAATAACGACGAAATGTTATAATTATACTGTTGCGTCATCTTTTCCTATTACATATGTTCAATGTGGCAACGTTGGCAATCAGAAATGATAAGTTTCTTCTTTTATACTGGTATTCAATGTAATTTCTTAACGACAATTGTTATTGTTTTTAAACTAAAAGTTTTGGAAAGTTATATAAATATCTACATATATTTTCGTTATTTCTTTCATCAATTTTGTTTAGTGAAGTTATTATTGATATTTCTTGGTGTATTAAGTGATTTGTTTCTTTTATTTAGTGTTAAAATATAAAAAAAATACTGAAGTTAACCTCTATATTTTCTACTTTAATTTCTCTCATAATTTCTATAATTTTTATTTCCCGCGGATATTTTCCATGTTTTTATAATCAGTTTAACGTGTTCTTTCATAATATGAAGAAATTTTTAAAAAACCTCTGGTCAAGCTGTTCTAAATTTTTACCACAGTAAACAAGATAAGGTAGGTTTGAAGTGGAGGTCAGATTCGGATGGTTGTAATCAGTTGTCATGGCGACTTGCAATAGTTAATACTTTTTTGTGCTAGGCCTATAGCTGTAGTCTAATGTTGACACAGTTCCACCGAAAATGAACTTGCATTACAAAATTTCTTGTACAAACACGGCGTTTTGCGACAGTCGAAAAAATGTCTGGAGTGCGGGAATGTTTCAGTAGTGTGTGATGAACCGTCAACAAGCGTCAATAGTTCTTCAATAGATGACGACTTTTAAAGTAAGTTTCTCATTCGTATTTCTCTTTCCGTGTCTTTAATTATGTTAATTAATTATTAGAATATATAAAATATCTCAATACGGAACATTTACTTGAAGCATATTGGAACTAGACGATAAGTTAGAACTTCAGGCTGTATTTTTTCCCTCATTTTTTGGTGAATTTATTTTTCCGAGCCTTTAGCCTAATCATGTTAATTTATTGACAGAATACATAAGTTGTATCCAGAGTTGGAATTCAGATTATGTAATAGAAGCATCCAATTTATATTGTTTTTTACGTTTCAAAGTTTTATTGTGTTTGTGTGTGTGGTGTGTAAAATAGTTTTTAATAATGTGTACTTTTTGTTATTATATGTTGACAAGTAAAAAATATTCTTAAGTTTAGATTGTGGAAAAATGAATAAGTACAAAATTTTTGTAATGATCCGACGATGGTGGCTTAGTTTCACTGAAACCGGTTATCAAAAGATAAATAAGTAGTGTTAAGACGGAGAGAAAATAAAAAAGAAGTTAGTTTATATTAATTACATAACTTTATTCAGAATTCATAAATACGAAACATATGTCAATATGGAAAGATTTGCTTCTGACAAAGTAATAGTAAACAATTGCCTAAACAATCTAAAACAAATACAACATAACAAATTACCAAACCAAAAATCGTTTATAGAATTTACCACGCACAATAAATTAATCCATTTTGAGTATACGTCCTAACAGGGTTAAAAGATTCGTTGCTAATAGAAAGTATGGAGTTGTTACCAATGCCACCTATATAATATATATATATATATATATGTTTAAAAAATTAAAACCTTTTTTGTGAAATTAAGAAGTATTATAAACTTATAGGCCTAATACGTTTACAAACTAAAAACATACTACGACTAGAGAGTGTAAGTTAGAACTTCAGGCAATTTTTTGTATATACCTACGTGATGTTTTACTAGCAAAATGCCACCTGACGCACTGCCTATATTCGCGACCAATAAAATCTCGCAATTACCATGATGTAATCTTTTACTATTTGGCTACATAATATGTTCAATTTGGCAACATTGACCAGTCAGAAATCATCGTTCTGAACCCAGCAGGCTTTTTGCTGGTATTCAATGTAATTTAATAAGTTTAATTGTTATTGTTTTTAAACTAAAGGTTTTGGAAAGTTATTTAGCAAATTCAAGTACATTTTCGTTATGTCTTTCATTAATGTTGTTTAGTCAAGTTATTGTTTATATTTGTTGGTTTATTAAGTAATTTATTTCTTTTGTGTATAAAAATATAAAAAATGACAAGTCAACCTCTATGTTTTCGAGTTTTATTTCTCCCCGTATTTTCTGTAATATTTATTTCTCGCTGATATTTTTTGTGTTTTTATAGTCAGTTTAACGTGTTCTTTCATAATATGAAAACATTTTCCAAAAACCTCTGGTCAACATATCCTCCATTTTTACCTTGAGTTTAAGTTTAAAGTGTTTTATTTTCTGTTTATAATTAATTACATTAAAGTTTGTAAATTATATTTTCTGTTTTAATTTATTTAAGATGTTTAAAATAGAATTGAACATTACAATTACATATTAGAGCATTTTATTTCGGATACATTGGCACCTCTGCAGCAATATGGTGAGAGGTCGTAATGTAAACTTTCTCCCACAACGTATTTAACTTTGGATGACAATGGTCTGTGCATGTGAACGTTTATAAACACGATTGCTTGACTCCGCTATTCCTATACGTTTACAAACCATTTAACATTATTTAATAAAATATGTACCGTATTACAAAACAGGAACACAAAACATTTTATAAAACCTAAACTCTATATGTTTACCGTACTTTACATCAAACTACAAACTAAGGATATTCAATTGTTGTTTTGTCTAACAGAAATGCAAACATATAAAAAAAAATTAGCTTGACGTTCTAACTTACAGTCTCTATTCACAGTATGTTTACCAGCATTCAACATTCAATTAGTACCATGTGCTTAGGTTGGCAGCACTACTCTTTTTCGTAAAAAGTTCATCGTCTGCAAACATATTAGTTGAGTGTTCTGTTGTAGCTTAAGCCACTTAGTTTAATAATAGGTAGGTTTTAAAAGGTTGAGGGATTTATTTCTTTGAACTTAGGTTTTTAACTAGGTCTACCTATTATGCTCAAACCATCGATGTATAAACACACTGGATTGCGCGCTGAGTAGTCTGAAAGGTTCGAGAAACGAGCCGGCCGGCGTGGAGCTTCCCCCTCCACTGGCGGGATAGACCCGCGGTGGGCAGCGTGATAGATGGACAGTGATACATGTTGTTGTTGTTATATACAGTTCAATTCTTTGATTTATCCTCTGCACTTTTTTATAATAATATGTCATTTTTGGGCAGAGGAAATAGTATTCCTAAATTACTATTCAAAACAGGAGTAGTTTTGTTAGCAGTCTTGTAGTAGGAACATAAAAACTGGTGTTTTCAAAATAAGAAATTTGAGATTGATCAATACTTTTATACAGTTCTATTTTAGAACTAAATTACAAAACTTTTTTACATTTATGAAAAAAATTACAAAAAATGTTTAGTACTTTTTATATAGGCCTAAAGTTGAACTTTTTCCTTTCGTTACTAAACACTAGGGGCTCTGCCCCTGGACGCTTCGCTTCGCTCGCAGTTGGAAAATTCGCTAATGAATCTCGTTAATCTTTGGCTCGTTTGTACATTGTACAGGGTTTGGCGAGCGAAGCGATCAGAGGTCGAGTTCCTAGTAGTAAATAAAATTATTATACATTTTAACGGAATTTTGTAACATTTCAAAACATCGCAAGCTACATTTACAAAGCTTGGAGTGCGTCAAAAACTTACTAAACTTGTTTTATTTAACAATGTTTAAAGTGTAATGTATACCTAGGTATACTTTTATGTAAATTAAATGCAGTTTAAAATGCTAATACAGATCATGTTTTTCATTATGGTTTTGGTTCAGTTTATTTTCCCCTAAACTTTTCCTTATCCTTATCCAACAACAATAATAATAGTTTAAACACAAACTGTTAATCTATATAATAAAAATGAATTAATTGCTGTTCCTTTGTAAGCGCATCACTTGAGAACGGCTGGACCAATTTGGCTATTTTTTTATTTTAAAATGTTCATAATAGTCCGAACTAGATTATCATATAAAAAGACAAATTTGAAAAGTTTTCCGAAAAAGTTTCAAATTTAGAAAAAACTAAACAGCCTCTTTTGTATGGACTCAAGACCATAGCGCACAAAATCAGCTGTTCGTATAAAATGCTTAGTAACACATGTTTGTTTACATTCATTACCATAGCAACTTTACTAGCAAATTTGTAGCCTAATCAGTTTATTATTTTTTCAAAACCAACAGCTTTTTAGGTTAAATTGACCAACTTAAAATAAAAACAAAAATCAACTAAAATTGCTTACTATATTTTAATTCAATTCAAACATTGGTTGTTACATATTATATATAAAACAACTGATTTGCATCAAAAACTGAACATAATTTTAGGTTAGGCCTACAATGAACCAAAACACGTTTATTTCCAACCAATTGGGCTAATTTAGAATCAGGTTTTTTACAATTTATCACAACTATCAGTTTTTTTAGATTAGGTAAAAACAAACAAAAGGTTTACTGTATTATCGATAAAGGTTTACAAACTATAGATCTAAATTTGTGTAGTATATTCTTGTGGCATAAAAATCATTTTGCAATTCGATCACTTAAGTCAATGGAATAACTTTACTAACTTTTAAATTAAATCAAGCAATAGCGAAGCATCGCTGGGTCCACTAGTTTACCATAAAAATAAGTGTTACATACTGTATAACAATTAAATATTGTTTAGAAATTAAAATGATTATTTTATAAATAATGTTTGGTGCCGTTGTTGAAGCTGAGCAAAATAAATTAAAACATTTGTGAGCGTTGCATTAACTTTGAATGCTTCACGTGTTGTTGCTGTCCCTCCAGTGGTGTGGGGAAGCGGCTAGGCCAGCCGGACCGTATTCAATACACGCAGCCAGCGATCCAGTGTGTTTATACATCGATGGCTCAAACCTATTTTGTACAATACTGTTAATGTAAAATTAAAAACTAATCAATGGTAGGGTACACAACCAAATCTTTTTGGGATGAATATTGCCTTGATAATTATGTGACCAGTTAGGCTAGATAGTTTTGGTAAGATAATTGGTTGAAATTACAGTATAGACATTTATCATAAAATGTGTACATATTCTTTTTTTTTAGTACAGTTGAGTAGTGGGGGTACCAGCTATAAACATATTGTGGCCTAAGTTTACTATACACCTCCCTGATGATATCTTTGCAGACAACAAATGTTTTTAGGAAGGACAGTAGTGCTGCTAACTTGAGCATTTGTAATTGAATAAATGTTTAATTCTAATAGTAATAGGTTTTGTTATTTTTCTATTTTCACACGCTTTTAAAAATTTAATGTTAGGGTTGATATTTTTAATTTTTGCAATAGGCTAATTTGTATTTATTAAATAGCTATATGGTATATGAATGTGTAGCTTTACAAAATGGAAACTAATGGTTTTGACGTCAAGCCTAGTAATATAAATTGGATGATTTGTTTTGCGCGTTTTTAGTAACTACAAATATACAAATTTTATGTTTAGGGTGATGATATTTTCATTTTTTATAATTTATATATATTTATTTATGAAATACCCAATATGTATATACAGTGAACAGACTACTTATAATTTAGTGTTTTGTTACGTGTATCCTGTTACAGGATAGGCCTAAGTCATACATTTTTTTTGCGACAAATTTACAATAAAAATAACTCTTATTTGGTGCAGTGAACACATTTGAATAGGGAGCATCATTTGATTGTACTTTATTGTGTAAAAACAACGTGATAAATATTAATTCATATATTTAACATACCGTGAAGAAAGTTTATTTTTAAGGATTTTTTATAAATTGTTTTTAATTTTGTTATATTTGTTGTTTAATTTGATTTATATGTTTAACCCTTTAAGGAGTATACACAGGAAGGCAAATTGCACTTAAATAGTAATGACTTTCTAGAACGTCATGTACGAATAGTGCAAAAGGAATGGTGACGTTCACGAAGGTCATTTGTAGTGTTTTGTTAGATTCAAAACTTTCATTTATTTTTAGGACTCTTTACACAAAATAGTTTTGATAAGAGGTCATTGGAATGTCTGAGCAGAATAGGGAAAGGAATGGCTGAAATTAACACTCTTTATTAAGAGGGGTGAGGCGTTAGAGGACGTGATTTGCTGTTTAAGAACAAATGATTCACTGACTACTGGCACAAAACTGCCTCAAAGTCAATCATTTGGTTGTAAGGCTGTACAGTTGTTTGTGCACTATTTCCCGGGTAAAGTAGTTACAACCAATCATCTATAAACTAGTAGCACACCACAGGTGTTTTTGCACTAATTTGTGGTAAAATATGCAAAGTTATTTGTTCGAACATGGAATGGTCGCCACATCCAATGCGTCAGACAGGGCGTTACATTCTTAAGCCGCTTCCGACAAACAGGGAAGTTTAAAAAACAATGCTACGTATGCTACAATAGGTAGGACAGAACCTATCAGAGCCCTGATTGTAATGTGCCGTTGTGCGTATACCCTTGTTTTGAAGAATTCCATACAAAAAAGATTGAATTTGTAAATTAATTTACGTTTTTAGATAAAATTTGTCTATTTTATTTTGTTTTGTGTCATAATAAACTACTTATGTTTGAAGTTTCATGAACCCGAATGCAGAGAAATTTGTTCCTTTAGTATTATGATTACATTCTAGGCATGTTTCTACTCAAAGATAGGCATCTCTGCGCAATAGGCTATAGCGAGGAGGTGTGTTATAAATTTTACCCCATATTGTGAAGCTATTTTAGCTTCAGGTTTTGTTGTTTTTAGGTTGGAATTGTAGGCTAGATTGCAATTTAAGCCGATAATTGTTTAATTATGGGCCGTTTTACTACTTTGTTAGTAATATCAAGCAAGTGTATTCATTTGACAGCAAAATTTTAGAACACCATTACGTCTTTTATCACCTCTAGGTTGCAACTAAATAAACCTGAGCCAAACTAACTTACAGTTTCCCGTTTGTATACATTATAAGTTGGTAGCATTTCTTACTTTCTATAAGTAAAAGTAAAATTGATTAGGTATGTGATACTAATGTTATACCAGTTATAACTTGTTATAACAAGGTATCTTCCAATAAAGATGCTTTGAAAATTTAAGCTTTGACCCTCTATTTGGAAAAAGGTAGGCCTACCTCAGTCAAATAGAGAAGGCTACTCGAAAATTCTTAAATTCAACCTTTGTACATCAAAAGTTACATTTAAATAAGTCATAATATATTCGTTGTATTCAGGACATTTGACGTTCTAAAAATTATTTTGGAAAATTGTTTATTAAATTATGACATATAATAATCACATAAAAAATATACAAAGTCAAAAAAGAAATTTTGGAGTGATGTAAAGTGCATCTAATTCGAGAGAACACGAAAAAACTCTCATTTTGCCACTCATTTTTCTATGGGTAATTTTCATTGCAAAGGTCAGACCTTCTGTTTAAAAAATATTTTTCTAATTATTGTCACTGCCTTGTAGCAATGAAAAGTTACAGATTTTTATGTTTAACCTTACATAGGCAGTTTTCATAATGGCAAAGAGTACCTGTAGGTAATTAGAAACACTGAAGCCCCAACCACAAGTTTGGTAAATAACACTACACAAGTAAATTGAAAAACATTTATGGTAACTGTTTACTATTACTTTGTCACAAGCAAACCTTCCCATATTGAGATATGTTATCGGTTATGGACTGCAATCGACAAATAAACATGTTTGAAGAGCCGGAACAACAAGATATAGCAGAAATAAAAGCATTAAAAAAAATAGCGTGAGGTTCTAACTTATAGTTTTTAGCCGCAGTATGTTTGCTGTAATGGCGCCGTAGCTAGGGATGTTGCGATATTATCGATATTAGTAAATATCAATATTTTTGTTTCGTTATTTTCGATATTATATCGATATTAGAGATTCGATATTATCACAATATCGGAAGAATAATGTCAATATCGGATTTCGATATTTTTTGACTATACTGTAGCAATTACGTTCATTTGTACAACATAATTGCAACTCCTAAAAATAAAAACACAAGGAACTTACTTAACCTATACAATCTCAGAATGTTTTTTTAGTTTCTAAACATATCTATGTTTGTATTTAACCTATCTTAATAGGAACTTAAAACACGCTTGATCATAGAGTAACCTATCATCTACAATATATCGTCCTGAAAATAGATTTACCTCGTGCTAGTATTTGAGTTTGACGTGTAGTTTCAGAATATAAGCATAATAAGTAAAATTTAACATAACATCATACGTAAGTAAACAATTACCAATATTTCTAAGCTTAAGGGTGATTGAATGCCTCTAGACTCTAGCGTTTGAGAAAAATAGTTAGGGAGTTCGACACTCGTAGCGTTGTGTGTAGTGAAACTTGCAATGCAGTCCCTTTCTTTGCTTTCATTGCTATAGTGTTTTTCGTTTCCGTTTGTAGTCTACACGAAGAATGGTCAAAATGTACACTTTAAGGTCCCACATAGGTCGCAATTTATTTTTTTCGATTTTTTAAATGCCACATTTGGTTTTGACTAAATGAACTTTAAAGTTTCCAACAAAAAAAAAGGAAATAAAATTTTTTGTTCATACACCCTTAAATTATTGTTTAGAGTTTTCTCTTTTCCTAATTTCTATATTTGATTCCCTCGAAAATGATTGAGTTTTAGAGTTAGTTTGACGGGTAGTTTCAGAATACAAGCAAAATACAATATAACCTAAGGTCATATGTAAGTAAATAATTAGGCCTACCATATTATTAGTCTTTGTTTGACTTGTTAAAAAAATAATATCGATATCATTTGATATTGCCGATATCGATATTTTGATTTGATAATATCGTGATATCAATACTAGAGCTTGATATCGATATCGAATATCGGAAACTTCCCGATATCGCAACAACCCTAGCCATAGCAATTGATTACAACCGCTTGCCTCTGACCTGCACTTTTAACAAACCTGCTCGTTGCAAAACAACTTAATTGATGTTACTAACTTATAATATGTTTACAAAGTGGAAACATACTGTGATTGGAGACTGCAGGTTAGAACTTCAGACTTTTTTTTATTTTCGTCGATTCAACGAATACATAAGCGACACTAGTTGTTCATCAGATGACGACTTTTAAAGTAAGTTACTCATTCGTATTTCTTTTCCGGGCCTTGAATTATGTTAATTCATTGTTAGAATATACAAATATATAACATATCTCAAGTATGTAGTAAACAATTACCACATTTATTGATATTGTTATTCTAGTTCCCTGATATACATTTAGGCAACCAGGTTACCATATCGGAGGGTTCTAAATCTAAACTAATGCTAACAAGAATGTTTCTATAAAACTAAACAGACATATTCTCCTACCCCTTTCCACAAGTAGATCAATCAATCATAAGTAACCACGTCAAGGTCATATTTCAAAAAGCCAGGTAGAAGTGGCTAACGGTAGGCCTACTGGTCCCTGTCCTTGGAAATTGCCCAAGGCTAAAGAATAAAACGATTTACACAAATTTTATAAAACCACTTAAATTACAGAATACTGTTTACAACAACATCTTAAGACTAATTAAAATAACGGAAAACAAAGAATTGTATGTATAAAATAACAAAAAACAAAGAAGTGTTTATAAAAATGGAAGAGTATTACAAATACAATAGAGT
>JAGFPH010000574.1:259324-277504 GCA_018207615.1 Philaenus spumarius
GTTATAAAAACGTCTCTATTCGACATAACTAACAGTTGTATGGAAAGCCTCAAGAATGTTTATACTCGTCTAGAACTTATAACTAAATTCATTTTTTAAAAGTATGGTAAATAGTAGAAATGAAAGGAAATAGAAGGCTTAATGAAAATATTAAATTCATCGACAACACCATAGAATCGGTTGTTGCAGTCAGGACCATCATTGAACGTCGCCCACCATAGGAGGAAACCAGACCACACGAGTGATATTGGAGAGTGCCAGCGACTGCAGGCTACATGGATCCGGAAATCATCAGGACTTTCCAGGAGGAAGATAGCCGTGCTACGACTGGGATTTCATCTTGCGTCAACAACTTTAGCAAACAGTAGCAGAGACCTCCTAGACCTACAGGAACTCCTAGTAGAAACGCGATCTTAAATAATCTCTCACACGGTATAGTAGGTGACATCCTCAATAAAATAATGCGTCTTACAGCTTGGGGTCATAAAATCTTATGTTAGACTAATTTTTGGGAATTTTAAATATTAAAGTCATTAAATTCTGTCTCTCACAAGTCTATGTTTTTAAAATCAATTATATAATATCATATACCTATAAAAATATATACTTTTTTACATATAAGAAGTGCAACAATAATGACGTTGCAAAAGTTTTATATAAGTTTTAAAATGTTAAAAAAGATATTTTCCCGGCTAGCCAAAAATTTCAAAGTTAAAAAATAAATAAAAACTTTTTAACTATCAAAAGTTATATAAAATGTGTTTTTTGTTATAAATTATTATTTATTGTTTATAAAATGTAAATATATCTCAAATGAAAAGCTTAAATAAAATTATTTAAAATTTATAACCTCAAAAAGTGTTTTGTTTGTAAACAAACTTCCATAACACATGCTATATATTCAAATCTCATCCTTCAATGAACCATCTGTAGTAAACCGACCCAGTTGCCAAGCTAACAGCCCGCCAGACCACGTGATTTGTGACGACGTCACATAGCCTAACGCTCTATCCCGCCAAGAATTCTGTCCGTATTATTACACATGGTTAAACAATATTATATTTATAAAAATTATTAAATTTAGAGTTTCGAAGGTTCGATCACTGTATAAGTACGGTAGGGAATTGAATCATGGATGCAAAACAAAAGAAATCGACTCACATAAGACT
Organism: Philaenus spumarius; assembly: GCA_018207615.1. Classification (NCBI taxonomy): domain Eukaryota; kingdom Metazoa; phylum Arthropoda; class Insecta; order Hemiptera; family Aphrophoridae; genus Philaenus; species Philaenus spumarius. The sequence goes on from JAGFPH010000574.1 coordinate 260,494, forward strand.
GACTTTAAGATTTAATAAATCATCTTATTAAACATACTTAATCTTGTGAACAGAACATTTAAAAAATAATACAAATTTGTGTCTTAACATGAATACATTAAAGTCTACTACATTAATTATTTAGCCTTTTGAAGATATATATCAAAGAAAAAAGAAAGGAAGCAAACAGTGTACAAAAATTTTAATGTTGTAACTAAAAGTTTTCCTATACGCTGTTTTGAATGTCGTTTTTCCTACGTCACACTTTTTCACTGTTCATTTTTCACTTTAAAATTGTCACTTTTTAAAATTTGATGAATTCCAGTTTCTCCAACTTGATTAACAAACGCACTGGTAATTAGCTCACACCACCAATTTGAACCTTTTAAAATTGAAATCTACGTTTCCTGGCTTCGTTTGCATGTAAGCTAGGCCTCTCACAACTTTTCCACTTAACTTGTAGAAAATCAATTCTTTCTACTAAAAATCACTTCATCGAAGAATATTAATACACCGACTGATATTTCAATTATGTTTAGTCAACTTTTGACTCAAAAAACTGAAATTATACTATTAAGAAACACCTCTCCATTTCTAACGGCATCTGATACCTTGGGAATGTATTGAAGAACTGAGTAAAACCATGTGTTTTCATAGGCGCTAAAACCTAGCTTGCGGCGAATTGTTCTGGAATATTCCGTATTGTTGTTTCTGGAATTTTCTACAGTACGTTCAGCGATTGTTTGCAGTAAATCGCTGTGTTCTGTGGCCATTTTGAAGTTTTAAATTTATACTTTTAATGCGTTTTTTTTTAGTTAAATTTTTAATTTGTACTCATGTGACTTAATAAAACATTTATTAAGAGCTTTAAATTGTCCATGTCTTTCCCTGTCATCCGTCATAGGTGGCGATTCACTGCAAGCACTTGCTGAACGAACTATAGATCTTTTGGGAAGAACTGTTTGTATTTGCACCCTTTTGTCTCACCGCGTACGTTTTAAATTTGTAAACAATGTCATTCCAATCTGTCACTTATTCAATTACATTGTATTTTTTACTAATTTTTACTGTCTGCTTTAATGAGTTTATTTATTTCCCTGTGATGACCATTAATTATAAAAAGTAAAAATAATATGAATATTATTCTATACGCATTCGAAGAACTGCAAATGTTACAGAAGATTTTGTTTTTAGGGTTTATTTTAATATTGTCCATGTATATGATTAAAGTAAATGTATATGATTTTTAAAAAGTTCATTAAATTGTAGTAAGAAATAAGTAATTTCTTAAACCACAGATAATCTTTTCATTTATTAGTAATAGGTTCTGAATTCGCCGACAATCACATTTTATGAGTGTTAGTGTATGATTAGAACATAATTTGATATAAAGAAGGTAAAGAGTTTTCCAAACGTCACGATCCTGACAAGAGTTGAGGCTCGAACAGGTGCAATAGTAATATAAATTCCTTTAAAAAAGTAAATACGGACTATTATTCAAAGAATAGTATTTCTTGTGAGACCATCCATTCTTCTCACACTCCGGAAGTTGGAGCTAGGAAAAAGGGTAAAAGTTAAAGTAAGCTAAAGCGAAAGGGGGGTGGTAAGGTGAACGGGTCGTCTCAAGCTGACTCATATATGAGTCCGCCGTGTCTATCTCCATAGACCAGCGACACAAATATGAGCCAGTCGGTTCAATCAAAATAGACCAGCGGCTCATATTTATGGACAGTGTACAACAACACTCTAAGGCCCATTGTGAACAACTGGTCTATTTTAGTGGTTTGAAATTATAGTAGCAGTCTCCAGGGATACTGATGCAAATATAGGACGCTTGGTCTCTAGCTTTGTTGATATCTGTTTTCATTTCAGTGTAGTACAGTTGGTACTACTGTTGCTTACAGCTGAATTGCAGCTGACTCACTGTGGCTTGCCGTTTTAACTGGAAACTAACCTAAATTTGTATAATAAATATTTGTTTCAATAATTGTATTATATTCAATGTCCGCTGGTAATTTATAAGTGGATCAAATATGAGACAGCCGGTCTATAATAATAATAAATACTAGTATGCCTCCCTATAGACCGGATGGTTCATATATTATGAATCACATTAAAAAAATAATCTATATAAAAATAAGTATTTATAATTTAGAAATTATGAAGAAGTTACATATTTCTAAAGTGTTTGGATTTATTCCTATTATTTGTTACGCACTGCAATAGTTAGTTCAAACTAACATGTCCCCTTGACTCTGTCCATGGAAGTACATTATGGTAACAAATTTCATATTTTACAAAAAACAGAAACAACAAAATTAAAAAAGTTGCCAAAAAACTAGTTTCTTTATGCAAACGATTCCAAAATCAAAGACATAGAAGCTATTTATTTTAAACATTTCAAAACAGTACTTCGGCTTCACCTCCCCCTCACCTTACGAATGAGGTTAATCAACCTGCAACAGGTTCTGTGTTTCTCTTACGGCAAGCGCGTGGAAATTACTCGTGTTTCTGTTGCGCTTTAAATTGTAGGATTTGACATGTATTTTTGAAAATCAAATCATTGTCGTAAGTTAAAAAACTTATTTTCCGTCCTCAAATTTTGTTGGCCTATTTTTTTGCACCTCAAATTCTCCTACCCCTCAAAACGGGAGCTCTGGCCAAATGTCCAGTTGGCCCGTTTTTAAATCGAAGCCTATATAGTAGGCCTACCTTCGTAAAAGTCTGCACAAGTCAGGGAGAGATATGATATCTAATTTCTAATTTAGTCCGTTATTATAATTTGTTTACCAAACACTCGCGCCGGATATTTGTGTCAAGTCTGTCATCGACTGTTTTGAGTCCCATTAGCACGGTGTCATGCATGTCATAACATCCAGATTGCAAGATCAGCTATCATGTGTGATTCACCTTCATTACAGAACTCTATGGTCAGAAGATGGAACTTAACGCACCGTTTTCAGGCATTTTTATAATGATGAATGGTTTTAATAATTTAACCAACTACTGTAGCAATTAGTTTGCCATAATGCTGTTACAAAATTCAAATCATTTTTAAATATAAACTGAACTAAATAATGCCTTAATAAAAACATAAAACAAACAAGACTCATTTAATCAAATGAAATTTGGAACACATAAAACACAATGTCCTCCTACGACGTGTGGACATTGCCCTTTCATGACAATACGTGTCTATGTGCCGTACACCATATACTGAACTAAGTGTACACATAAAACACAATGTTCTCCTACAACGTGTGGACATTGCCCTTTCATGACAATACGTGTCTATGTGCCGTCACAGATAAACGAAACTATTACAGATAGTCAACTATATTGCTGAAGGTGCTGCATTGAGTGTGAGGGCGAGGGGTAGCAGGGGGGAGAGGGCGTAGTTTAGATTTTATACACTAGATAGCATACCCAGAAGCGCATAGACTGTAAAGACTTCCTACATTTACTTGCGCATCCCCTCTCCTCACTACATAAATGACTGACGGAGACAGGAAAGCATTTCCCCTTGTTTATTTATACTGTATCCATACTATCCAAGAAACAAAAATACTTGCGATCAAAAATGTAGAAACAATGTCATGGCTTTTCGGTACCGGTATTGAATCTTATTTTTCCTTATGAAAAGCGATGTACGTATGATGGTTTTTCAACTTCATTTCCATTTAAAGATGGTGGGCGGTTATAGACGGCACAGTATATGTATTGTTTTGAATGACAAAATTAATTTCATACGAAATGCACAAATATTATAAAAAACTGTAGTACAAACATTTCTGTGACAACACTAAAGTAAACATTTACGTACTACAAATGTGAAGTAATAAGAAGCTACTATACAATTTTTTACAATAGAGAAATTAAATTATTGTATCGCTGCGAATCATATCAGTATTTTCAAAGGAAATTCACAATTATTACAATTGGTGCCAACAAAAATACTTCCCACAACATTATTAAAGTAACTATTTCCTTATGTTCATGTACAAGAAATGGTAACACACATATAAAATTTATCAGTGAGAATCAAAAGAACCCATTCAATTGAAAATTGCTAATTTCTGAAATATTGTAAACAACAATAAACTAAAATGGGCCCGGTAGATCTTTAGAAATATGTAGTATAAGCGTTTTATCTAGAATCAAAAAACCTCAAAAAGTTCATTTATAAGTATACCGATGAAATGACTTTTCATAACATTTTGAACATTCCATTTTATTTTGAATAAACACCACTAAAATTGGCCAGGTAGATCTCCAGAAATATACATCAATATGATTTAAACTAAAACCAAAATTTAAAAAAAAAACAATCAGTCGTGGGACTGTCGTCAAAAGTGAATACATTTTAGCTTCATATAGTTAACTTTATTTTCGTGTTATTAAGAAGTATGTTTTTAATTAATGTTGTAATGGGAATGGGATATTTTTAGGTAGGCCTATATTAAAGTGCTATACATTATTACCTTCGACCAGGAAATAAAGTTGAAGTGCAGCACTAATTTTGTAACTTTACTGTGCAATAAAGCCTAGACCTACTAAAGCTAAAATAAAACTAAACGTTTTTAATTAGTAAGGGCATTGGGTCAATCTATTAACTAAACAATACTGGTGAGAATCATTAGATCACTAGGCTAGTTAATTATGATCTCAATAAAAAAGGGTTAGGCCTTACACAATGTTAACAAATTTCTAGTCTTAGTTAAGTGCATTGCCGTTAGAAAATTTTAATTAATTAATTGAATTAATATTTAAAAAAAAAATTTAAAAAGGGGATGTCCCCCCCCCGTTCGTACCAGAACTACCACCACAACGTATTTGCTTTGTGGACCTCCGCGCCTTGCCATGCCGTCGCCACCGAGTCTGCTGTAGCCGCTATATCTTGTCGCTTGTGCCAGTTATCATTATTACTTTCTTACTATACTAGTCTATTGTATAGAGAAAGTATAGTGATCACAAAAAAATCGATGTTGTGATTTTTGTGGAAATATCCGTTTTGGGACCCCCTGGGTCCAAAAAAGTGGTTTTTACAAAATGTCTGTATGTCTGCCTATATGTCTGTATGTATACAAAGCTAGAGAGAAAACTATTCGAACAAATTTGCACCAAACATGTCGATTAGGCCTGTATAGAAGTACGAAAAAAGGTTTTGAAAATTTTGAAAACAACGCCTTTTTGGCCTAAAAAACCCCCAAAAACAGTTACTATTTTTTTATAAAAAAAACGGCTCTACCGATTATGATCAAATTTGGTATATTTGTATCCCTTAATGTACCCTAACATATGCAAAAACTTTTTCTAAAGATTCTCGTTTAGCTAATAATAATAATAATAACTCATCAAAAAGGGGATTGTTTTTCAAAAAAATTTAAAACCTTTTTTCGTTTACATATACAGGTCTAATTGACATGTTTGGTGCAAATTTATTCGAAATCGATCGAATAGTTTTCTCTCTAGCTAATAATAGTAATATTTATTAGTTACTCTCCTACTTTAATGTATCCTCTCTCCTAATGTAATACAATTATGAAGTCACAGAGTGAATCTGTTTAATAATTGAAATATGTTTGTGAGAAAGTATGTGCCACTTTCTGGTACCGTTTATTGTGTTTTGCGTTTATTGTCATTCGTACAATGGAAAACGTGCTTAGTGAAATGGAGTGGGGTTATCAAGCATTTAAACTCATTTATTTGTACCGGAAACATCCTGCTTTATGGAATCAGTCTATCGCTGACTATAAGAAGGAGAATTTGAAAAATTATGCGTGGGCCGACATCTTGCGGGAGATGAATCTCAGCAAGATCGAAGTACAAACTAAAATGAGAATGCTCATTTTTCAATTTTCAAAAGTGGCGATCAAGTTCAAAAATGTTGCAAACAAAATTATAGACTTAAAATACACTTTGTTACAAACATTTGTTTTCAACCCCTGTTGACAACAAGTGTTGTCAACAAATGTTTTAAACATTTTGTTGTCAACTCTGGTGTAAACGCACCTTTAGATCATTACTAAATCATAGCTTTGAGGTTTTGAATAATTCTACAGTGTTTGTTAAAAATTTTGTTTCCTAATTTCAAAATTTAATTTGTCAGAAAAAATAAAACTTATCCAAAATTGGTCTAACATAATGTAAAACACCTTACGGATACAAATAAGCAAATATTGTTAGAGCCGTTTTTTTTAAACTGATTTTGTTTGGAGTTTTTGGTAAAAAAATGGGGTTGATTTTTAAAACCCTTATCGTGCATCTACGCTGGCCTAGTTGACATGCTTCATGCAAATACTGCTAACAAAACTGCAGGAACATCAATAGTACAGTAAAATAACAATGACAAGAAGTTCAGAAAACATTTTTATCAATGCAACAATTTAAAATTATTACTAGGCATCATAGCAGCCTTTTCAACAAAAATTCTAAGTTCAGAAATGGTGCAAACCATAATATAATTAAATAAGAGGTAACAACAATTATGCAGTACAAATTTACTGACAACAAAGATATTTCTTAAACAAATTAATGTAAGAAAAACATTGTGTTCTGGGGACCATGATCAGTGCTCACTTACTACACCCAACAAAATTAATATTGCATTGCCATAGGTCCTTGATAAGTGTGCAAAGTTTCAAATCAATCCGACGTTTCGAAGTATAGGAAAGTATAGCCTACGAATATACGAAGAAAGGTATAAAAAGGTACTTTCCGGATTTTACTCCTAACGCGTGACGCGGTTTCTTGACCGACACCCCATCCCGATTACAACTGGCGCAAAGAAGTATAACTTCAATAAGTAAAAAAAACTGCATTTAGTATTAGTTAAATGTTAGTAGCCTTGTCCGCTAATTTTTACGACACTTTATAAACAAAATATTATACAAAACATGAGCTAAATGAACAAATACAAAAATTAAGAACACTTAGTTAAGAACAGTACAAAGTTGAAATTTAGTTAACCTAAAACCAATGGTATGCTTACCATCAATGAAGAACTTGTATAAAGATATTCCATTGTCAAGTCTTAGTTATAATTTTATTAAGGGTTTAATTAATTGTTACCAGTACATCTTGTTAAAATGTAGAGTTTGCTAGTTCACAAAACAAACACAGTTTATTTCTCTGAAGTTGAGGTTTTTTCTTGACTACATATGGGTGAGATTATAACTAGAGAAAATGTCTTGTATGCTATCTACTCTGGCACATGAGGTGTTTTCCTTCAAATATAGGACTTAGCTTTTTGAAGATTTTTGGAAATGAGGCTTTTTCCTTGGCGTTTTTTCAAGGTTTAGGTGTGGAGATAAGGCTTTTAAACCTACAAAAATTATGCTAAACCGCCCCTAAACCATAATATGCACATAACTCAAATTAAAATTTATTTTAGTTAAGGCCTTTTTTCTTTGTAAGGCAGTACAGTTTTTCTATATTATAGTACTAGAGGGCTCCGCCCCCCACGGTGCCTCGCGTCGAAACAAATGCAAACAGGTTATTTTATATATTAGTAAGCCCCAGTGAAAAATCACAGCATGATTAATTAGATACACATCAGAAATCATCATTTATAAAACAAAAAAATTAAAAGCAACATTAAGGCCTAACTTATCTAGGCCTACCTAACTATGCTGACAGGAATTTTTAACTCGGTAAATGTGTACAATAATAAGGATTATAAAACTATAGGTCTATTTGTTAAACATTTAAGAAAATCTATCTTTTAATAGCTTTTTATTTCATATTGATAGATCAAATGATTTAGAAGTTATTAATATTATAGTGAAGAAATTAATAATCAATATGTTTATATGTTTTACGAATATGTATGAATGTTTCTGAAGTTAAACGAATAGGTATCTCTTCTTTAAATTTGTATAAAAAAATATATTGATGATAAAAGGTTGTATTTATATACAGTTTATTACCTCAACGCAAATATTACAACATATATTATAGCATAAATTAGTTCTATAACTCATATTTAAAAAAATCAACTTCGCAAGTTGATGAACCAAAAAGTTTGGATCGCACATATTTTCCAAATAAATATTAAATGCAAATTTGTTGATGCAAGGTAAAACTTACAACATTATAAGAGTTTATTTTATATTATACATTGCTATCTCTTAAAAGTCAATGGAATAATGTTATTTATAATAATACAATATACTGTGCAAAGAAAGGAATTGCTATTGGTGAATGTAAAATAAATTTCTTTATGATTTTCAAATTAGATAACACAGTCCACAGTTTAATAATGATTGCAATTTATTATTATATTCATAATATTAATAATGCAGTATAATATAGTAGGCCTACATCATAAATTGTAGTAAACTAATAAAAACATTTCATAACTAAAATAAATTATTTATAGGTTTAAGCTGTAAACAAAACACATTTCTTCTCAGTTGGGCTACTTAATGTACTTTAGGAGAGGCCGTAAGTAATTGATCAAGGTCAAAAGATTTGGTACAACATAAAACTGGTGACGGCAAACAGACGAGAGGGAGAGTGTAGGACAGTGACGTATGAATTAAGAGCGCCCCTCTACTCTTCCCCACTTCTACCCCATTAACCCAGCGTGTCCGTTTTAGCCAGCGCGCTAGCGGAGACTGGATGAAGGCGTCGGAACTACATCCTAACAGGAAGTCAGATATCTGTAGTTATTCTTTTATCTGTGGTGCCGTACACCATGTACTGAACTAGGTGTACTCATAAAACGTGGTTGAAAAAAAGGTGGGTTAAATTAAATTGTAATCTGGTCTGTGGCCATCTGGTCTGCAGTTGAGATCTTTTATTTTATCAGTGGTCTGTGGAGATGGACTGCCTGGCCGCTTGGTAAACGTGTTACTACTATGTTATACATATAATGTAATTCTTACTACAGTAGAACCCCTCTTAACTTTCCTCAGATCAACCGGTCCTCGGATTAACCGGTCTATCCCATGAAACAACAGAGTTTTTCTTCTCTTACAGATTATATTACTTTACTGGCCTTAGTCTCAAACATTGATTGTTTGACGGACATTTCTTTGGAAAATAAAGCGGTGTGTCGCAACGTTAGGTGTGCAATGTGTTAGTGTTGTGGCAGGCAGAACAGGGGAGGGGGAGCGTGAGTTTGATTCCCCTCTTGCTTCAGCGGCAACTGTATTTTTCTTAGAAGCAGACAAAGGGGCATCCTTTCTTTCTTTTTCTTCCTCTGTTATTTTGTCGGAACCTATACTGAATTTTGTGGGAACAAAATATGTAATATTTGTAGCATATTGAGTAATATGCTGAGCAACAAAAAGATTCAATGGCATTAGGCGTGATGAACGTACGAAAATGGAGAGGTTTGACTTTAAAAGAATCTTAAAGAACAGAAAATCTTAATGTTAAAAAAAATAAAAAAATAACTGATTTTTTAAACAATGATACAGTATAGGTAAATTCAATTTTCAAAGTTTATGTAAGTTTAAAATGTTTAATTTGTTGGTGATTGTTTATGTATGTACGCACATACAATAAAATGAGTTGCAATAACGTCTTATTTGCTTGTTTATTTATGAAATATGTAGGTTATTTTTGAACAAAAATCTATTTTTTACGGTAACCTCGGATCAACTGGCCAAACAGATAACTGGCCATGATCTCGGTCCCGACCAAACCGGTTAAGAGGGGTTCTACTGTATTTAGATAGTAAATACGAAGCACAGGCAAGGACTGCTTGATGAGAGTAGGAGTAATTAACTGTGAGGCGTTGTGTGAATATAGCTACAGATACTAACCTGACTAAAAACATCAGTACCCGGTACATCTCTGTTTAACACGTTCACTGCTAAGGACGCACATGTGAGCTTGACACTGAACACTATGAGAAGCGGCCGACGCACAGTGCATTGCACGCCAACCTTCGTATTTGGGGTATTTTCAATACACGATGCATTGCGTGCTTCGCATGCCAACCCCCGTATCGAGAGTATATTCAGTACACAGTACATTGCGTGCTTCGCACGCCAACCCCAGTATTTAGAGTATTAATACACAGTGCTTTGCAAGTCGTGTAATTTTTAAAAAATCACAAGATACGCCATGACAGATAAATGGTTAAGGTCAGATAAGGCCTTATATACATTTTTTGTTCCTTTTGATAAGTAGAATCAACTGTTAAAATGAATGTAGTCAGTAGTGACCTAAGTTATTGTCTATGTATAACAGAAATGCAAGCATAAAAAAAAAAGGCTGAAGTTCTAATTTAGGCTATAGTCTTTATCACAGTATTATGTTTCCAATTTGTAATCATATATAAGTTAGTATATTACTCAAAACATATATTTCTTCCGTTAATAATAAACTGTGTTAACATAAGACTACAGTTGTCGCATGAAAATAGATTTGAATTCCTACATGGCATAACAAACAACTGAACACAACCGCCCGCCTCTGACCTGCACTTTTAACAAACTTTCTCATGGTCCACACTTAACTTGCCTTTTCTTATTGACCACACTTAACTTGCCTTTTTTTGTTGTTCTGGCTCTTCAAACATGTTTATTTGTCGATTGCATTCCATTACCGATAACATATCTCAGTATGGGAAGGTTTGTTTCTGACAAAGTTATAGTAACAATTAATTATAGGTTATTATTATGGATGAACTTCTACATTTCAACACTTGGCTGAATTTTATCCTTTAAATTTATGTGAAGATGAAAATAATTATGCACATAATTGTAAAATTGTTTGTAGATATGTAGGATTACAATTTTAAATCATGCATTTTTTTTTTGGTTTAACGTCCTGCTGTTTTGCACTTAAGGCTAATGAAGACGGAATTAAATCATGAAAATTGCAGTCCTCTAAAAGTTAAAAATGTCCATTTTTAGTACTGCATATTTTGATTAACACAAACAGCTGTTCAATGAGATTGTGATATAGGAAAATAATGTAGTTCGTCTGAAAACTAACAAATGGACCATGTTAATTTATTTAAAAAAAAGTGGACCTTAATCGTAAATTTAAAAAAATATTTTTTTAATGAGGTAAGTAACTTAACCAGAGAATACTTTTTTTAGGTTATTTTAAACCGATAATAGACTGATATTGATAGGTCTATGTAATAGGTTTGCTCAAAATATTTTACATTTTTAAATAGGTATTATGTAGGCCTAGTCTTATAAGGAATAATCTTTACATAAATTATTAGTCTCATCCAGAAGTTTAGGCTATCACAAAGTGATCTACAATTTCAAAACATTGTGCGCCTACTCAAAAAAAAACTAATGATTAGCCTCATCTATACACAATTGTAAATGAATAAAGTAGGTATGGCCATCACAAAATAATTTACAATTTCAAACAATGTAGGCCTTCCCCCAAAAGGAATAATTGTTACATAAATAATTAATTTCATATTTGGAACCTATACAATGGCAATAACAAATTCGTTATTAATTAATAAAGTAGGCCTAGGCTATCACAAAGTTATCTACAATTTCAAAGCAATGTAGGAGTACTTTGAAAATGAACGATTTGTCTGATATTCTGAATGAAGTATGTCTAGGCTATTGTAAAGTAATTTGAAATTTAAATAATGTAGTCCTACTCCAAAATAATGTAGTCCTACTCCGAAAAGGAATAATTGTAAAATAGGCCTAAATTATTATTTTCATATTGGGAACCTACCACTGGCAATAACCAATTATTTGTAAATGACTGTAGTAGGCCTAGGCTATCACAAGGCAATTTAAATAATATATTCCTATTCCAAAAGAGGAATAACTGTTACATTTTATAGCCTCATTTTTTGAACCTATACATAGGGTAATGACAATACACAATTAGTTGTAAATGTAGTAGGCCTAGCCTTTAAAAAAAAATATTTTGTGCTATACATTTACGTGCTAAAACTCTTGATGGCTTTTAAAGCATTTGGCCATTAAAAACCATCAGAAAATTTGATGTGATAAATAAAATGAATTAGCAAAATAACTTTTTCATTTAAAAGTATCTTTGTCATAAATTTCTTTACATAAATTATCAAAATCTGTTTCTATTCTATGGGAATTTACACATTTTAAAATTAATTTTAGCATATTTTTTTTATAAATTAAGGGGGGGAAATATACTATTTGGGAGCACCAGATGAAACAAAAGTAGCAATTTTAAAATCACCTTTGTAATATAAAAAAAAAGTACACTGCATTTTTAATGATGTTAAACGTACAATTACATTTTGTATATATTATATATACTAGCTGGCCCGACCCGGCTTTGCACGGATAGACAAATCAAAATTAAATGTATATTAACAAAAAATACATTATTTTATCAATAAATATATTACACTATGTATTTCTTATGGGGATTTTTAGTAACTTTGACCCCTCCAACCAAACCTCCCCTAAAATTTCGATTTTTTTAAAACTCTATCTCAGCGAGCACCTAGGGCCCTAGAGGAAGCTACATAATAAATTTCATTCCAATCCGTTCGGTGTTTCTTTTTAGTAACTTTGACCCCCCAAACCCCCCTAAAATTTCGATTTTTTAAAACCCTTTCTTAGCGAGTACCTAGGGCCCTAGAGGAAGCTACATACCAAATTTTATTCCAATCCGTTCGATGATTTTTTGTAGTAACTTTGACCCCCCCAAACCTCCCCTAAAATTTCGATTTTTTTGAAAAACTTTCTTAGCGAGCACCTATGGCCCTAGGAGAAGCTACATACCAAATTTCATTCCAATCCGTTCGATTTTTAGAGAAATCGTGATTTTGTAACTTTGACCCCCCCCAAACTCCCCTGAAATTGCGAATTTTCGGAAACCCTTTCTTAGTGCGCGTCTAGAGCATATAAAGAGTATTAGTGCCAAATTTCATGTTTGTAGGCCTCATGGTTTTGGAGAAACTGTGATGAGTCAATGAGTCAGTGGTATTTGGCTTTTATAAGTATAGATGTATAAACTAACTTGCACAGTAACAAACATTAAAAATAATATTTGAGAATAATTTTTTTCCAAGTAAACGTTTTAACAATCTTAATTTTAAGGCAATGATTAATGTATTCTCGTGTAATTTCCTTGAACTTTATACAAATTTGAATAACTTATTCAAGAAAGCCATTTAGATATAATATAAAGTACTAATGGCATAACCTGTAACTATTATACACGCCTGGCAGAACTGTAGTTATTAGGTAATTTAATACGCAATTTTTCACCAGCTTCCTAAAGATTGAAGCAGACGATAAATTTAATATTTATTTCTACCGGTAGAATTCGTCTTTAAAAGCTAAACTAAAAAATAGCCCCTTTTTTATTTTGTCACAAGGCCTGGGCTTTTAATTTAGTAACTTTTCAACTGGTGGATCTAAAAATATTAAAAAAGTTATACAACTTAGAAACTGTTAAAATTATAAATTGTGTATATATAAAAAAATACGGTTAATAATTTTATCTCCAATTTTAGATTTTCTAAAGTGGAACATGACTTTATGCTACATGTTATCGGCTTTTTACCCTTAGGTCATTGCAAAAGAGTTAGCCTATACACATGTTTTAATTTACATGTTTATTGAATCGTGTTTATGGAAAACAACCCGTTTTTTGCCCGACTGCAGGAGCCACAAGAAAGTGTTGTGAATTGTGTGTAAAAACAGCGTTGCTAAATAATATATCAGGAGGCTATGAACATATTTAAATAAAATTCTATTTAAATTACATTAGTTTTAATTAATAATCTCAAATGTAATCACAATATGTAACGTGGTAAGATGAAAGCATTAATTAATTGTAATAATAACGACAGACGTAAGCCTATGCTCTCAAGGAATTGTTAGTGGATAGTTTCATTGCTTAGAAATATTTCGATTGCCGTTTTCATTAAATTTATCTTTAATGGCTGACCAGTGTAACTCACAAGTAGGGAATCCAATCCCGGACGATATTTTCGATCCCGGGATTTCGGGACCGCAAAAACGAATCCCGGGATCCGTCAAATTCCAACTAGCTTGTTAAAAGACCTAAAAGCATGTAGTGATGTAGTATTATCTATATAATTATCATTATAACAAAATAAGCCATATTTATATAGCATTTATTTTGTTTAAAAAAATATTGATAAACATTAATCACTCTAAAAGTAGCAAAAACATTTTACGTCAATATGGTCGGGTCAGTAGGTAGGTAGTTGCACCACAGATATATAACGATAAGTAGTCAAAAACGGTCCTTGATACTGAATCTAACTATTCACAAAAACTAAAGGAGACGTGTGAGAGGGGGATAAGGAGGATAGGCTAGAAGTTAGACATACAGTAATCACAATCGAAGATTGCATAGAAGCAGGAAGCAGGTACAAGTAAAGATAAGGACCGATGAATCACCATCGCGTAAACAATAATCACAGACGTCTGTCTATCTTACTCTTACTACGCTACTTAATATTATTGTTTATTCAAGTAATTTGTTTTATTGTTTATTTAGTTCACTACTTATAAATAAATAAATTATGTTATTTATTTAGAAAATCTATTAGTCTCTTAATTAAATAAACAGTACTTGTACAAGTCAAAATACTGTACCTTAAAACGTGTAAATATTCTAATCCCGAAATCCCGGGACTGTCATTTTACAATCACGGGATTGTCGTCGGGGTAAATCGGATCGGGATCCCGGGATTGGATTCCCTACTCGCAAGCTGCAGATTCTTTTTCTAAAAACTTGGGTGGAAATGTTTAAGAAATCAGTAACATTTTAACAAAATAGGATACTCAGTTTAACATCGCAATAAACAAAATACAAACTTTCCTTCTATAATTAAAGAAATAGTGAACACTAGACGTTTCCCAGACCACGGTCGAATGCTGTCAAAATATATACAAAATGCGAAATTATATTTAATATCCAAAACCCATCAAACTTTTTCCCGATAAAATATTTTTAGTAGGCGTTGAATTGGAACAAATTTTCCCAATAAATCGAACTATGTTTACATTGTAAATACAGAAAAACTGATCGTATTGTACAGAAAATTTGTATGCATACCTATGAGTGAACTAGTTGAAATAACTTTTATTTTATTTTTTTAGATACAATGCGTTTTAATCGCATTGGGTTTTATACCTAGACTTTATAGTACAAAGTGGTATAATTTTGCAACGATTTAGATGGCATGTCTGATTTGGCCAATCAAATATGAGTTTGTAATAATTTTCAATTTTCTAACGGTCTCTTGTCTTCCTGCCAACTCTCGAAGGAGACTCTTGGTAGTTGGTAGACAACATTTAGCGGACGTAGCCATTTTGGGTGTGAGCTACATTAGCTATAAAGAAGTAAGTTAATCCTTTGTAAGTTAATCGTTGTGTCTTAAAAAGATCCTAGTCAATGGAATTCCACATTATTTTCGACTATCTCGTGAATTTATTAATACGTATTTTAACATTGTCTTAAGTATTTTAACCTATCTCGGTTCTACACCTGTAGGTCTGGCTATGTAGCTTGTTAAAATGGCGGCACGATCCAATAACCTCACAAGTATATTAGGGAAGGGGTATTTGGATTAGATTTCTTGTAAACTCAAAAGGCTGTATGTATTTATTTGAGTTAGATAATTGTTTCGCTGAACATGGTTACCTTGTATTTGTATTTATTTATTAAGCCTATTTTCGCAGGTCGTGGTTACACAATGACCGGTAACTAAAGGTGGGGTTTTTCATTAGGCCTAGGCTTGATGAAGGCGCATATTTGCACACTTATTGTAAAGTAGGAGTATTTATATTCGAATCTTAGGTAATGTTTTACTTAAATATTAATGTAGGCCTATGTGATGTTTGTTATACAATTGTATTTGTTTACAACAAATAAAAATTGGTTGATTGAAGATCGGTTGGATAGTTATTTCATAGGAGATAGGTTAGGTAACCTGTATTCATTAAGCCTATTCTCAATTTTGTTTGCATAAGGTACAATGTGCAACATGGTTTCAGAGTGTGTGATTGTGAATTAGGTGGGACAATATTATCAACAATACTTTTTTAACACAATATTTTTAACAAATTAGATACATTTTTGGATTTGATGTAATCAAAAGCAAATTTAAACTTTCGTTCGATATGTGTGATACATATTTTTATGAGCTTATGTTTTTGTTTGTTTTATTTTTAGGATCGCTTAAGTTTAGTTCATTTTATTTTTCATAAATACAAATCAGGGTCGCTTTTTAATGGTTGCTTCCATTTTGTATGTTAAAACTATGTATTTTTTGGAAGTTGGCCTACCTTACTCATTAGATATAGCCTACCCTAGGCCTAATAGATTAGATCTTTTAAAATAGTTTTTTCCTTCTTATCATCCTCATTTTATGCTCGTAGTTCAAATGAAGAACGGGGATTGGCTTAAGAAATGGCAAAGCCAACCTCATTAGCCGGAATCGAACACATCGAAGGACTACCTACATAATTTTATTCTGTCTCATGCATTAAATATTTAATATTAGAGATGAGACAAACGGTTATTTTTTACTAACGGTTAGGCCTATCGGTACCAACGAATATCCCTGGAAAGGTTATGACCAACTGGAGTTATTTGAAAGGTTATTTAGTTAATGTTATTTCGGACTCCTCCCAGACCTTCTATTTTCTAGACGTTCTTGTTCTTACCGAAGAACAACTATTTGTAACGGTTTTCAATACCTTTAACTGTTTATTTACCTTTGGACTTTTGTAACAAAGCAGTGTTACTACGTGTTTTACTTTAATACCAGGAACGTTTTAATGATATAATTAAACATTTGTATATTGAGATTTTTGGAATATTTTAGGGGATGCGGAATACTACCCCCCGGAAAACTACCCCCCCCAAGCAGGTTCCTACAATTATACTGTTATCGGCAACATACTGTGACTAAACAGTTTAGGTAAGTCCTCTAGTTTTTTTTTATTCTAATTATATCGAAACTTGAGTGTGCGTGACTGGAAAACTGCCCCCCTGATCTCTGACGTCAAAATGACGTAGGAACCTGCTTGGGGGGGGGGGGGGTAGTTTTCCGGGGGGG
>JAGFPH010000574.1:281438-294235 GCA_018207615.1 Philaenus spumarius
GTTTCAGAGAAAGTCAACTGTGACAGACCGTTGAACTAACGAGTAATCCTATAAGGGTTCTGTAGGCCTACACAGGTTAGCATGCTTTATATTTATCGCAAATATCTCTGTGATACTTCTACCCGTTTCAGAGAAAGTCAACTGTGACAGACCGTTGAACTAACGAGTAATCCTATAAGGGTTCTGTAGGCCTACACAGGTTAGCATGCTTTATATTTATCGCAAATATCACTGTGATACTTCTCCCAGTTCTAGAGAAAATCAACTGTGTCAGACCGCTGAACTAACGAGTAATCCTATAAGGGTTTTATACTGTCCTTTCCATATTTAGGTACTTTAACCCTTTGAGGAGTATCTCTTTTTCGTGACGTTGAGATATGCTGTGTTGATAGGAGTAACCATTATGACACTGAAATAGTCAAAAGGATTTAAAAAAATCTCAAATGTTACCAAATACTATCATTTGTGTTTATTTGTCTTACAAATAATAACATTAAAGAAAAACATTTTAAAATGTATAATTATTAAAAATATATATTCTATTGTATTCTTTGAAACTTTAATGTATTCTCTTTCACGGAACGCTTATACAAAGAAAACACAATGTCAAAGAATAAATAAAACAACTAGCATAAAGTGTTTTTGTGCCAGTTCTGTGGATGAGGTGTCAGCTGCTCTAAATACCCATTTCAGACAATTCCCTGTCTCTTCCCTAAACTACCCACTTCATCCTGTACAATTCCCGCCACAATAAAAGTGTCTTGCATAATTAATCTTGTTACTCACGAAAATACAAAAACTGAAATAGAATTTTTTTCAAAACCTTTCCCTGGTATCCCGTAGTGATTTATTCTTTCCTCTCCCTGGCTTTCCGTACTAATCTGTAGTGGAACTTAAAATGCGTATAAATTCGCCATCTGTTGGAATATTTTAAAACTAACTTCAGAAACGTGTTCAGAGAACATTTTACAGTACAGTTGTATTTGATTTGTAATTTCTTCCAGCTGTTTACGGTTTTAGATCTGTGTTTATAATCATCAGTAGCACAACTTTTGTAAACCAAGAGTCACGTAAAACATGGCTGGACTGAATTTAAAATACTTGGTTAATTTTTTGATTTATTAAATGTAGTTTTGTAGTAATTGAACACAAATAAAACAGACAGTTTATGGTCTAACTAATATAAAGTGTCTCCTAACATTTTTGTAAAAGTTATAACTGTGAGTGAACTTATTTTTCAATTTGTTTTTTATTTGAACTTAAAAAAAATTCAGTGCTACATTAAGTAAGTAAATATACAAATTTTGTATATACCAATATAATATTAAGATATGGTAAAAATTTCATGTATATTGAATAAGTAGTTAATTAGTTATCGTAGTTCGAATATAAGTGACAAATTTGGCCATTTAAGAGGTCTGTTATGAGGCACTTGGTGTCAATTATGAATGAATACCAGGGAAAGGGTTAATCAACAAAAGTGTGTTTCAGGTTTTAATTGACTAACTTAATTTGAAATATAGGCATAGCTTACTGTATTTATAAAACATGACCGGTACTAAGTGTTGACCTTTAAAGTGCTAAGCTAAATATGAGCTGCTGCTCATTTGGAAAAAACAAAACATTTGTGTATCTCCAATATTTTTATTGTGGATTCTTAGTGTTAAGTAGTGTATAAAAAAATATGCAACTGATTTAACCCTCCAAGCGCTAAAGTCGCAATTGCGATCATTATAAATCAGTCTGTAGTGCTAAAGTTGTATTTGCGACTTTTATACACAGGATTTTTAAAACAGGGCCCAAGTTGTCATTTTTAATTCAATCTTAGAGTTTCTTATATATTTTTGTTAGACATCGATTACTACTGTAGAGTATAGCCTAAAGTTCAAAATCGATGCTTTAAAAAATGTAATTTAGGTAGCATTGTAAAGTCAGCTGTTTAAGTGCACACATCTGTATCTGTGCTAGATGCTAGACGTTAGACGTGTTGTTTATTTGTAATGAACCAAAATAATTTGTTTGGGAGATACAACTAATTTGTTTGAAATTGTGCAACTTTTGTATACTGTATCTTGCAATTTGTACAGTGACATTTTGAAATTATTTTTAGTGGGTGGATATCTGAAAAATATATTTTTCATTTTTAAAATGAGCAAAACGAATAGCTGCGATAATCTAGGATTAAATGTACGATAATTATATTAAATTACATACAAAATACATGCTTTTCCGATTATAGTGATACATAATAAGTCTATTTTTACTTTTAGTAAGAATTTTATACATATGTTTTTAAATATACCTGCACGCCGCCTTAAAAATGCCTAGCACTGAAGAGTATTATAGTCAGCTCTTAGAGGGTTAAGAAATGTATTTGTAATTAAAAAAAACTAGTGTAAGACAGTAATACAAGTATACAGTAAAACAAACAAGGAACCGCTAACTGTAACAGCTTGAAGGAACCGCTAACTGTAACGGCTAGAGGTTTTAGGCGTATTCTGTTATAAATAAATATTGAGCTTGCCTTGTGAGAAGATATATACTTGATAGAATAAACTTTGAACACAAAATCTCATAACTAATACGTTTATTAACTCAAACGAATTTCAAAACAAAGTCGCCATCTTCAGTGATGCACGAGCTACAATAGTCAAACTATAACTAACCTAACTATCACGTATTTATACAAAAGGGGCTTGGCTAGTGATGTGAGTCGGGAATATTTCAATGGAACTTCCCGAAGTCTTTATAAGTTCCCAAAATGTGGGAATTTATGTGAATGTATAGAATAACTCCTATATTTCAAGTTCTTTTGGACTTAAACATGTTTTAGAGCATTAATCATGAATAAAAGACCAATTAAAAAGCCAATAAACATGAATAATATGATAGAAACTTGTATATCAACATTACAAAATCATCAAACAAGCTCTATTTAAATATATTAAACAATTTCAATAATGTCTGGTAGTACATTTTGAAAGTTATTATGTTTAGGCTAATACTATTATAATAATCTATCACAATTTCATACATTTTACTACTCCTTTTTGTTGTATCATATGATTGATCAAAACATAAATTGTTTAATTATATGATTCATATAATTAAACAATTCATGTTTTGTCTCTTAAAAGAATATATTTGATTATTTTCAAATGAAAAGTTTAAATTTCCCTCCAAGAAACATGACACCATACATTCAAAGCCACACAGGAGTAAGTACCCACAATTCCAAGAGAGGAGAGGTTGACAGTTCAGTTTATAGGTTATGTCAGTTTTGAGGTGGCTCATGTGGTAATTGGTGAGACAGTTGACTGGACTGGGACTATTCATTGAAATTTGCCTTTGTGTGCGGTTGTCAGTTTTTAGTTATTTTTTAGTTATTTAATTTTAGTCAATTAGCTCTTTTTAAAATATATTTATAGTCAAAAAATGGTCAAGAAAAAGGGCCAGTTTGGAACTTTTTTAATGGAAAAGGGAATTGTGTTGTTTTAAGGAATACAAACAAGCTAATGCTGTAAAAATGGAAAAACATATAAAAAGTGTTTCAAGTGCCCAACTGAGTTGAAAAATATTTTGGTACTTCCAAAAAACAAAACTCTAGTGCGTAAAATAAACAAAAGTTAATAGCTTGTTATAGGTTAAACCAATCTTTAGAAAACACAACTTAGCATTTTTTTCAAGCTAGTAAGAAGGCTTAGCTTAAAATTAAATTTTAAAAACAAGTTTAAAATAAAATTTTGTTTGTTTGAATCATCATTTTTCCCAGTCACAATATCTAAATCACAAGGAAATTTTAGTTAAAATCTGTAGAAAAACTAAAACTGAAATATATTTATTTATAGAATACTAAATTTTTTTAATGAAATCTTTGCATACTGATAAAATTAATAAGTAGTAGGCTACTTGGTTTTTAAGTCAAAATCCGAAAAATAATTATTTACACCATTGGGGGGCCACGTTTACATTATTAAATCATGACAAAGACATCAAAAAGGTAGTACTTTCTGTTTCAAAATTGCAATTTTGAATAAAAAGCCACAAACATTTTTTATTTCAGAATGGGATTATTTCTTTTGTTGATTAGCATGTTTATTTTCATCAGTTAGTACTGAACAATTTAAAAAAAATTTTGTTTGCATTCGGTTTTGATTAACCTTCGAGTTAGAGGTATCTCATAAATTCCTGGGAATTTATGAATTTCGGGAATATTCCCGGCAACATTCCCTGGGAATATTCCCTCAAGTGTTGATTTCCGGGAATTTTACATCACTAGGCTTGGCTTAAGACTACGTTACAGTAGTAAGGCGTGAGGTTAGGTTAGTTATAGTTTGAATACTGTAGCTCGTGCATCACTGAAGATGGCGACTTTGTCGTTGAAACGCGTTTGAGTTAATAAACGTATCAGTTGTGAGATTTTGTGTTCAAAGTTTATTGTATTCTATGTTGAGTTGATGTACGAAATGAAATTTATTTGCTTTGGCGACAGAACATAGATCGTCATTGATGTCACAGCTGTTCCTGTTTTTGATTGAGTGTTCGCTGTGATTCGCTCCAAAATTGAGTTTAAAATGTTCCTATTTTTAAATTAGTAGTCCATTGTATTAGTTTTTTGTAAATCAATAACCAATCCAGACTTTTTATAAAACTTAAGATAGCAAATCCTGATGACACCAATTTTGATTCTTTGTAACTATTTTTATTGTTATTCTTACTAAATACTGTCTGGCAAACATTTTTGAAAATTTGGTTTGTGTAATCTTGAAGAAACCTTAAAACAACAAATTTTTTAGTCTTGAAGTAACATTAAGTATTGCTGATTTCCAGTTTTTTCTTTATCAACTGATTTTTGTGCATAAAATGTGCTTTGTAGACACTGTAAACTGTTCAAACATATTTGGAATACTTTTCTTTTCTTCTCTTTTTACACAACAGTAGTTAATTTCATTCCATTTCGGTTATATGGAAGGGAGAGGGGGAGGGAGTGAATGAAGTACATTAACTTACCTGGAACCTGAAATATCAACAAGCAAAGTTAGGTCCGAGTTTAATTTTTGTTATCAGCATGTGCTAGGCAAGGTTGGTTGTATGTATACACATAATATGTAGCATTAAACTTATTTTTACAAAATGTAAGATGTTCTTAGTGTAGTAAATATATTTAACTGTAAGTTATAATATCTAAACTCTGTCTCGAGAGGAAGTTAGTAGAGTTTCTGGTGCCTTGAAAGCAAGAAGCCAAATTTTTCTAATGCCAAGTTATGTTCCGGCTCTGATCGGGTTGAATATTTCAGTATTCAAAAATAAATGGCTTTTGATGTTAATTATTTTGTGTTTAATTACAGTATGGCCTCTGGTCCTCCTCCGCCCTCTCGAGGGAGAGGCGTGGTCGGTCGTGGAAGGCAGACCGTTGTCACCGAAATGCCACGCAGACCCGGTCGTGGCAGTGAAGGGCTGTTTGTCTCAGAAGTGCCACGCAGACCCGGGCGAAGTGCGGAAGAGCTGTGTGTTACAGAAATGCCAAGTATGAAATGAATAAACTTCAATTGTTATGTTACTTAAAAAAGTTTAATAGCCTTAATAAAAATCAGTCAAGTTTGTGTCACACTTATGTAGGTGCCGTATATAGATCATATTTAGATGTACTAAAATTGAAACCTTGCCCATAAAGGTTTTAAATGTGATGTGATTACTGCAATTTTCCTACACATACCACTAACCCTCCGATTGTCCCACTGTTTTTTTTGCCAATTTTAGTGGTTTTGCCGAGTTACTTTGAAAAAATCATGAAAAATAGTATCAATCCTGTAAACATCATGCATCAATGTAAGACGAAAGACTTGTAGAATGAGAAAATAAAATAATAGATTAGATTATATTATATTTGTCTGGGGTGGATTCCTCCTTGGAGAAGGTTTTCTTACACGTCAACCTTTGGTTTCTTGTGCCCCCTGTGTCCCGGGCCTAGCACGTTAGAAGCCTGTATCCCTTGTGAGGTCCAGGATTTTCTCCACCAAGTACTTGGTGGATTGCTTCGTCCCCTGGTTGCTGGATTCCAAAGCGCCCCCTCCTTCTACGCTCCAGGATCTCGCACTCAAATATGACGTCTTGCTGACTCTTCTGCCTGAACAAAGACGACAGCGTTGGATGCCTTCAAGGATTCCCTCTGTTGATAGGTGTTTCCTGAACTGAGAATGTCCAGTAATGAGTCCTATGGCTCTTTTGAGCTGTGGTCAGTTTAACTTGATTAGGGATTCGGTAAGCTTAGCGTTTGGTCCCTTGATCAATCGTTTCCTCTGCGTGTGCCCGGGTAATCTACACCATCCCTGGCCCAGTTTTTTACTGCCCTCTTGGCTGTGCTACGGCTGATGCAGCACATTGGTTCTAGCCCCATGAATGGTGTAGATGCTCCTTTCTTTTAAAAGATCATCTGCCATCTCATTTCTTGGAATGCCACGGTGTTCTGGCACCCATATCAATTCCACCATATTTAATGTGGAAAATTTGATTAGTGTTGAGAGGCACTCCTTCTGTTGTGACTTGTACTGAGTCCGGCACTTTAAGTGCTGCTTAACTAGCAGAGAGTATTACGATATGTGCCCAAGACTTGCACTGATGTTTGTCCAACTTGGTGATGCGCTGTATAAGCCATAGCCAGAATTGCTGCCCATCACAGACCTGTCTGTGTACCAGACTAGAGTTCCTTTGGCCGATCCTGGTTTGATGTTTCCTTCAAAGTCTTCTGTTAGTATGGTTCCGAGAGTTACTGTTAAGGGTCTATAGAAAACATAATCGATGTGCCTTGTTGCATCAGACACCATGTCTAACACTGAGGTTATACTGTATGCAGACTTCCTTGCCTCCGACATTATGTGAACATGGGGTCATTCCATATCAAATCAACACAGGGTATAAACCTGACCACCTCAGAATTTGATGAAATTTGGTATGAAGTTTGTCCTCATAGAGATTAAGAAAAATGCCAAATTTTTTTCAAATATCTCAAACGGTTTCAAAATTACGGCTATGTAAAGTTTCCCAAAATCCGCCAAAAAAACGTAACCGGCATATTTTGAAATCATCATAGCTTTTCTCCGAATTGAGCTAGAGAGATGTGAGCGGTGTCATTTTACTCAGTTTTAAATGCTATTTCTTTTGATGTAAAACACAACATATTTTGTTATAAAAAGTTTTTTGAGACATCAAATTCAAAATTTGGATTTTGATTTTCTCAAAAAGTGCATTTTTGAAAATTAAAAAAAATTCCTATAGATAGTTTATACCTTTGGTAAGTGATTCTCAAAATTTCAAAGTGGGAGGCCAATGGGTTCATAGTTAAATAATAATTTAAAAAAGGGTGTTTCATAAGTTAAATACTATGTATTCCTACCCTATCTTAGTTTGTTTACGATGGTGGTTATTACGGTACCATAATTAATTATTTACTTAGGAGAGTTGCCTCTAAGACAACAATTTAGTTATTTACAAAATAATATTTTTTTTAGTTGAGTTGGAAATAGTTTTTATAACTTACTTTTTATTGCAATTTATTTTAAAATTTAAGGAGACACTTATAAATAACAGCCTGCCCTTCTGGCCTGTCTTGTTCTCCAATCAAATCTAGTGAGGATACAGTTCTCAGCTACAAAACCCATCCTTTTCTTTGGATCAAAAAATTGTAATTGAATACTTCAATCGTTAAAATAGAAGAGTCTTCTATTAACATTAATAAAATTCACTCTAAACATTATTCTACAGAGATAGTAAAACAGATAAACTATGCATTGAAGCATAAACTCTTTTTAGCAGCTGAAGATTCAACTAGTTAGTAATGATGAGAATCTAAATGAGTCAATTTTACAAAACCTCAAAGAAAGGTTTTCTACAAATAGAGTTAAGAAATCTTAACAAATGGAGTTAAGAAGATGATACTTACGTCTCCCAGAGAAATGTGGCATTAGAAAAATAATTCGGGAATTTAATGCACCAAATTATAATGGTGAGACATTAAAAAATATATAAGAAAAGGGTTTTTTAGAAAGCCCTAACCGAAAGCCTGGAAAGGCTATTTCAAAAGCTATTGTAAATAATGTTAAGTCATTTTATGAAAGTGATGATATAAGCAGAATAATGACCGGTATTAAGGACTGTTTGGCAGTAGTCAATTCTATTTTAAAACAAAAATGTCAAAACGACTAATATTGTGTAATCTGAAGGAAACTTACTTATTGTTTAAGGAAAGATTCTCAGATATTACAATAGGTTTTTCAAAATTTGCCGAGCTTCGACCAAAACATTGCATACTGGCAGGGCAAAGTGGTACACATTCAGTCTCTGTATGCACAATCCACCAGAACTTGAAGTTAATGATAGAAAATATGAAATTAGGAGCTTTGACAAATGGACAACTAAATACTTATAAACACTGTTTAGCAAAAATTCTGGGTAATCCACCAACATTAATTGCTATACAAGTGATTGTACATAATGCCCAGATGTTACCCCAATTTTCAAAATTATTGAAGAGGCTTTTGAAGAAAATCTTATAGAAAATGTCACATATCATCTGTTGATTGTTGCAGTCTCGAAACTTTACAGAAATCTAATGAGGATTTTATAAATATTTTCTGTTACAAACTGTCAATTAACCCTGGAACTGGCAGAAGGCCATGCATGACCCTCTCTCAGGCGCAGAACACAGCAATTTCACACATTTGCAAAAATTTGCATATATTTGCATAATAGATAATTTAACCCACTTAAAATTATCCAATCATAATAAAACTGGCACCATTGGAAAGGAAATGAATTAAACTTTAATTTTTGTATTTACAACTTTTTCGTAAAACGTATATTTACATACGTAATCATCGTTTTAAAATATGCACATCGGTTTACAGCTCTTTCCGTGCGAGAAATTTGCATACAATTGTACTGTTATTTCCCACTTCTTCAAAGTTTAAGACCGTCTACACTAATATTTCTTTGGCAATTATAACGATACCATTGGATTCGTCATGATTTTATCTTTCTGTTGGTGTCTTCCAATCAGATGTCACTGTAAAATTACTATTTTATTCAAGAGGTACTGTAAACCCTTGCGATTGGACGTTTCTCAACCAATGAAACAGCCCATTTGTCAATCAATATAAAGAAGGCACAGCCTTATGTTTTTGCAGATTTCTTTACACCATTTTGTAGAGAACAGTTTGATCTTTCTAACGGTGGGAAGAAAACTAGAAATAACCAGTTTTTTATTTGTCTAGACAGCAGTGAAAAGTTTATAATTAGAGCGGTCTGGTGTGACCGTCCGCTCTGTCTTGTTCCCATCTTATTCAATACACCCTTATTGTCCGACCTTTATCGACGGCAAAATGTCATTAGATTGATGTCATTTTGTTATTCAAATAAATATAACTTAAACACTTTTGTGAACAAGGAAAGACAAGTATACCTTTCTTTTCTTTGATTTATCCTCTACACTTTGTTATAATAATATTTAATTTTTGGTCAAAGCATATATTAGTAAATGACGTTACAATCTAGGCCTAGGTTTGTTACCAGTCCTGTACTTGAAACATAAAAACTGTTTTTTTCAAAATAAAAAATTTGAAATTGATAAATGTTTTTATACAGTATTATTTAGAACTAAATTACGAAACTTTTTTACGCTTATGAAAAAAAATACAAAAAATGTTTACTACTTGTTATGTAGGCCTAAAGTTGAACTTTTTCCTTTCGTTACTGAACATTTTTTGTTTCTTGAGCTAATAACTTTTACTATTTCAAAATAAACTAATTTTTAGTGGCATATTTGAATTCTTTGAAGTTTCTTCTACAAAAAAGATATTGAACACTTTTGGATTGGGGTTCATTTACTATTTTTGGTGAATTTTTAAAAATATGCTTGCAAAACGCTAAAAACGGGCTGGCCAATTTTAGCTTTAACCATGCCTGTTCTAGGGTTAAAAAAAAGCATGATTTTATTGCAAAGCAGCTGCAGTCATCATTCATTAATGACAAAAAAGAAAATATTAAAGAGTCTGAGTTTGTAGTAAACCTAAATTTCTCTGAAAACTATATTATATTGTCGTTCAGGACGAAGCTCAAAGTTTCCACTGGACGAGTGATCATGTGACAATACACGCATTTGTGATTTATTACAGAGAGAATATTAAACTTAAACATTTAAATTTTATTGTAATTTCACCATGTTTGGAGTATAACACTGTTTCTGTGTATACATTCCAGAAAAAGCTTGTCGAATTCATAACAACAGAGTTTTAATCAGTGATAAAAAAGATTTAACAATAAGAAAATTTTTACCAATTTATGTTATAAGTAAGATATTATGCCTATTTGCCTGTAAATTCAAGAGTATCAAAGATATGTGAAAAAATATTCTCTAAAAATATAACAGAGGAAACAGTGACCAACCAAAAAGCCCTGAAAAACTACAAATGACAGAAGTTAGTGGATATATAACCGCTGTATATGACCAAAAGTGGGAGCTGACATAATTATGTGTTGGAGAAGAATGAAGATGAACTAAAAGTGACATTTCTGCATCTTGCTGGTGCTTCATCAAGATTTTCATATCCAAGAAAACCAGACATATTGTGGATACCACTGACAGATGTACTTTGTAAAGTTGATCCCACCACTCCTTACAGGAAGGATTTATGTAATAACATCTGAAGAAGTCATAAAAACTTCACAAATCATCAAGTTCTGAATAACTTTTACCTAAGGTGTAATGTCAAAAATTAAATTTTAAGTTCATAATTAATGTAAAATAGTAAAGAAATCTGTAGTAGGTAGGCTGACTAACAGTTTCATAAAACACCATTTTTTAAAATTATCATTTAACTATGAACCCATTGGCCTCCCACTTTGAAATTTTGAGAATCACTTACCAAAAGTATAAACTATTTATAGGAATTTTTTTTTTATTTTCAAAAATGCACTTTTTGAGAAGATCCAAATCCAAATTTTGAATTTGATGCCTCAAAAAACTTTTTATAACAAAATATGTTGTGTTGTAGGCCTACATCAAAAGAAAGAGCATTTGAAACTGAGTAAAATGACACCACTCACATCTCTCTAGCTCAAGTAGGAGAAAAGCTATGGTCATTTCAAAATATGTTGGTTATGTTTTTTTGCGGATTTTGGGAAACTTTACATAGCCGTAATTTTGAAACCGTTTGAGATATTTGAAAAATTTGGCATTTTTCTTAATCTCTATGAGGACAATCTTCATACCAAGTTTCATCAAATTCTGAGGTGGTCAAGTAAAGTTTCTTATTTTAGTGTGTTGATTTCATACGGAATGACCCATTGATATCGTACTCTTCATTAATTTTATAATAATATATTATACAGCTCAAATCTGAAATAATACGGTATAAAATGTAACGTATGTAAATTTAAAAAAGTATACAGTAGAGCGTCGAAAATCCGAACTAATTGGGACCGAGGGGGTTCGGATTATTAATTTGTTCGGATTTTTGAAGAAAAAAATGCCATTTAGGCTAAAATATATGCCCTTTTAATCGATTAAAGTGGTTAAACAGTACAAGTAGTAATGTAATTACAATACAGTATGCAAGACTACTTACATATTATGATTTAGAAGAACCTGCACAGTGCACATACACAGTAGGGCCAACATGATTACACTTGTAACTCTCAATTACAGTACAGTACATAATTATTAAAATTTCACTTGTGCATTATAGTTAACACTAACGAAAAATAAAAAAAATACTGTACAGTACACTACTGTATGTACGACACACTGTTATAATGATTACACAACGAGAAATGAATGAACTTTCTGTATGTTTACTGCTAGCGCTAAAGCAGTTTATTAGTGTGACAGTGAAAATACTGACAGCCAGTCTGTTGTGAGGGCATGTGAGAGCAGGTATTAAGAAGTGTTTAAAAAGAGATAATAATGACAAACTGCGATGAAAATTTTTGTGAATTTTTTAACAACGCAATAATTGGAATTTGCGAAAACGAAAACGACATTTTTTCAGGGGCTGCCTCAGAACACGTTCGGATTTTTGATGTTTCGGATTATTGGCGTTCGGATTATTGACACTCTACTGTATATACAATTATAATACAATTTAATACATGCACAAAATTTACAATTTAACCTCCATGCTCACTAGAAACAATACTCTGGAATCACAGTAACATGAAATATATATATTTATACTCAATTATATAATACAAAACAAAAATAATACAAATTCAAATATATTTACAATTTATCCTCCGTGCTCACAAGAAACTATATGATAGAGCGCTCATGAAATTAAGCTCTGGAATCAAAATAACGCGAAATGGCGTTCACGGAGTCTCCTTCCAGTCTTTACGCAGACCACTACACTGTTCGCAACTAACAATACTTATGAGGGAGGTAGGGTTTGCTATCTTTCCTTAAGAAAGAGGATCGGGAAGCATGGTGAATACCAAGACTCCCGTTCTTATTAAAGAAATGTTTTTCTTGAAAAATTTAGTGACCCAGTGGTAACCTCCTTGAAGCGCTCGATGGAAGGTGAAAATTATTTTGGTAACATTTTCTTGATGGCTGCAGTTTGGAACAGTAGGTGAGCCTACCTTCTATTTCTCCTGTGTATTGTATTATTTGATATGTTTATTTTCTCTTTTCTTATCATACTATGCCTATGCTATTTATACTTAAGAGTGGTGTAATAGTTGTGCGCAGTAATAATTATGCGCTAAGTAATTGTTATTATACAGTAGAACCTCGATTATCCGAG
>JAGFPH010000574.1:295203-308033 GCA_018207615.1 Philaenus spumarius
ACTTGGATAACCGAGGCTTGGATAATCTGGAAACTTGGGTAACCAAGCCTTGGATAATCTGGAAACTTGGATAACCGAGGCTTGGTCGATTGAGGTTCTACTGTATTTGCAAATGCTGTTTGGAAAACAATGCTAAGCAAATAAAAATCGGATAAGTTTCAGTTACATACACACTTTTCCTCTCTATAATTTAGTATAAATAATTTAAAAATTATCAATGCTACAATTTTTAAATTGCAAGAATGGTATTTATTTCCAAGGTTTTGTTTAGTTAAAGAAACACGGCAAAGTATTATGTTAGTACATGTACATATGCGGATGTTTACTTTACTAAAAATTCATTGTTTCCTTGTACAGGTGTTGGCAGAAACTCCGACATGAGCTCGGGGCAGTCGGATATTCCTCAGGAAGTTCTTTTTTTCCGAGGAGGAAACCGTGAGAGAAGGGACAGGGTTGCGATTAATTATGGACATATCGACGAATCGATGATCACCATAGACCAGGGTACCTACTATCCGCACAGCGAGCGGCAAGTTCGATTCCCACCTGAGCTTCGGCAACCACGTTTGCCCGAGCAAGAGCGAGTTGTTGACAAATCTATGATCACCATAGACCAGGGACCTTATTATCCGCACAGCGAGCGGCAAGTTCGATTCCCATCTGAGCTTCGACAACCACGTTTGCCCGAGCAAGAGCGAGTTGCCAAGTTTCAAGAGTCTTTCACTAGGACTGATGATCGGCCTAGCACTTCTGGTGGGCGTACCAATGTTGCAGCTTACCCACGGCCAACAGGTAAAACACAGCACTTATTGTATATAAATTATACTATTTAAGTTCTGAAAGTAGTATTGTGGTAGGTGTGGGGTATAATGTAATCAAGTTGCAGACTTTACGCAATGTAAATTATAGTACGAGGTGTGATAAAAAAATATGGTGAATATTTACGAAGTAATAAGCATACATAGAATTTGAATTTATCTCCTTCACAGTACTGTCCTTGGCTAGCAGTGCACTTGTCCAAATGTTGAATCCATGACCTGAAGCATTTCTGGAAGGCTTCTTTCAGAATGGCTTTCAGCTGCCCTCTCAATGTCTGGAATGGTGTCAAAACGTTTTCCTTTTAAAAAGGTCAAAGGACATCCCGACTAGACCGATTTACTCCTAGACAATCTCGGGATTGTAAAATGACAGTTCTGGGATTTTGGGATTAGAAAATTTATACGTTTTAAGGTACTTTGACTTGTACAAGTATTGTTTAGTCAAGAGAATAATAGATTTTCTAAATAAATAACATAATTGATTTATTTATAAGTAGTGAACTAAATAAACTAACTTGAATAAACAATAATATTAATCGGGATGTCGGATACACTTAGTAGCGTAGTAAGAGTAAGATAGACAGACGTCTGTGATTATTGTTTACGCGATGGGGATGTCATCAGTCCTTATCTTTAATCTTTACTTGCTCCTGCTTCTATGCGACCTTCGATTGTGATTATGTCTAACTTCTACCCTATCCTCCTTATCCCCCTCTCACACTTCTCCTTTAGTTTTTGTGAATAGTTTGATTCAGTATCAAGTAAACCTTCGCTTGATTTTCAGGGGTGCAGAAAATGTTATAGCACACGAAATTTCCCCAGAACACACTTTTTTTCACTAAAAATTTCCCCAAAATTGATCGCTATTCGCTACAGATGCGCCGGACATTAACACAGTTTTTTTTTATCTATTTCAACATATTTATTGGCATTGTGTTTTAATAATTATTATTATATTCACTATACATTCTAATATAAATCTTTAAAAAATTATAATTGCATTATTTTTATTTAATTAATTACGGGGAAATTAAATATCTACCTCTTACTTCTTAGTACGGGCTTCCAGCATCAATCGTAGCCGATGGCCCGGTGTCCAATGTACGCAGCACAAGCAAGCTGCCAATGTTTTTTGTTTTTAAGGATGTCCTCAAAATCGTTGACATCTGCTCTTAGTAGATTACGTGAAAGAATTGGATAGCTGCAACACAGAAGAATGTGCTCCAGATCCTCTTCACCATCTTCGCATAATTCACAGTGCGACGAATCGGTAAGGTTGAAGCGGAATAGGTATTTCTGCGTCACTATGTGACCGATTCTAGCTCTTGCTGCGAAAGATGCTAGTTGTCTTTGCACCCCTTTATATAAGTTCCCGTCAGTTGGTAGGGGTTGAATTTTGTACAGGTGTCTCCCAACGGTTGACTGATTCCATTTGTCCGACCAGGCTTTATAAAAATATTTGTTGCTTTAGTTCCGACAGTGAAGCAATGAAACCTTCTTCTCATCTGTAGGCTGCATTTTAAAGGCTACTTTCGCTATTTGGTCCGCAACCTCATTTCCGTATTCGTCAAAATGCGATGGTACCCACTGCAAAGTAATTTCACATCTATGGCTCTGTAGTTCACGAAGCAGGCGTCTAATTTCCAAGATACGAAAAGCATATGCATAGGTTCGGGGTTCAAGATAGCCTGCAGAGCACTTCTGGAGTCCGTTAAGACACACACCTGCGATATTTTCAACGATAAACAACTTGTAAGCGCTGCATTTATAGCTAGTAATTCTGCGTCCATACTGGACAATGAGTTTGCTGGCACGTAGTACCTATCACCAGTTGTTTCATTGAAGTAACCGGCACCCGCAAATTTTCCTTCAATGTCCACTGAGCCATCGGTGAATATCTTGATATGGCGATCATAAAGCTCATTTATCATGGACAATGCTTCACTTTTCAAGACTGCCGGGTGGTTGTTTTTCGTTAGCCGGTTTGGTAGTTCCATTACAATTTCCACTCCATCCCATATGCCTCGTCTGTCGTCATATGTCACTGGGATGGTTTCAGGAACGCCTCACGTTAACATGGAGGCCATGGACCTAATTTGACACGTGAATGAGTTTCTGATGTTACTGCTTGCATTTATCACGCGGCGTAAAGGATGATTGGGCGTTGATGACTGTATTCTTAAGTTTTTGGTCCACATTTGCCTTCTGATATATATTTCAATAGATTCAACACCCAGTTCCACTTCCATAGCGGGAGTGGGAGTGGTGCTCTGGCATCCAAGGCATGTACGGAGAGCCGCTGCTTGAATGCGGCCTATTTTGTCAATGCATGTTTTGGCTGCAGCTCCTCAAATTTCACAGCAATAGGCAGCTTTGGAGCGTACAAAGGCTAAGTAAAATGATCTTAGTGTTGATGTGTCTGCACCCCAGTTGCGACTGGCCACTACTTTGAGCGCATTCAGCCGCGACGTGCACTTCTCTAAAACATAGTCCACTTGCTTTGCCCAACATAATTTTGAATCCAACACTACTCCCAACAATTTTGGGTTAGGGTTAAATTTCACGGGAATATCTTGTATTCGTAACTGCGGTATGTAGTTTGGCAGATTATTTCTTCTCGTGAAAAAAGAGCTTGTCCAGAGATATTTCTTGTCTTATCCAGAGATATTTTAAGTGACCACTTTCCACACCATTCCATTATCCTGTGTAGAGCTAGTTGAACCAAATTTATCGCTTTGAGATGGTCTTCATCCGATGCCCAGATCGTGCAGTCATCCGCGAATGTACAGCTGGACACTCCAGGAGGGAGCTGGGCCGAGAAATCGTGGAGTGCGATATTAAAGAGGGTTGGGCAGATAATTCCACCTTGGGGAATGCCATTTGCAACAATGTGATTCAATGAAATGGTTCCATTGACGTCCACTTGAATGCACCTGTTTTTTAGGTAAGATACGATATATTTCAACATTTTGCCCCTTATACCAAGCTTCATACACTGGAGGATAACCGTAGCATGCGGAATTTTGTCAAAAGCTGCCTCTTAGTCGTTCATCACCGCAATCGTAGCCTTCTTCCGTTCGAAACCCTCATAAATTTGGTCTGTGAAATACAGCAATGCATCTGCTGTGCTCCTCTGACGCCGGAAACCAAATTGGAGATTGCTCAATTTATCATCGTTTTCTAATCTCCATGTCAATCTTGCGTTCACTAGACGTTCCATAAGTTTCCCCAGGCAGGATGTCAGCAATATGGGTCTATAATATTCCAGTTGCGATTCGTCTCTTCCAGGTTTGCGGATAGGTATGATTCGAGCGGTTTTCCATTTTTGCGGTATTTCTCCTGTTTTCCAGACATCATTGAATAAATTTAATATATTGCTGAGCATCCCTTGCGAACAGTTCTTCAACATTTCATTATGGATATCATCCGCTCCAGGAGATGAACACTTGATTTTTGCCAGGGCATTTGTCAGCTCTTTCATTGTAAATGGTGCATTATCCATGTCTTCATGCAGACATAGCAGTTCCATACGGCAGGTGAAGAATTGCTCTTCTTTTGTTAGATGCATAGGCCAAGGCACCCGCTTTCCCGATCGATCTGAATAATGCTTGCTGAAGGCATTTGCTTTTTCTTGGTCCGCTATCAGGAGCACTCCGTTCGCCAGTTTCAATGAATGAATTTTCCTTGATGATTCACCATTCGTAGCTTTAAATTTTTTCCATACCGTGCTTGATGGGGTATTTATATTCATAGAGCCGACAAACTCTCTCCATGATTTTCTTTTGGCTTCAGTGATAGCTTTGCGTAGGGTGGCGTTGCACCTATTATATTCCATTCTGTTGTTTGGGTGTCTGTTTTTCACCCATCTTTTCCGAGCTTTAATACGGTCTTTCCTAAGGCTTTCGATGTCATCATTCCACCAGTTGTTCATGTAACTTTGTTTCTTATTACCAGTTTGTTTAGGTATGCTTTTGCTTGCAGCGTTTAAAATGCCGTCTTCAATTGATGTTAAATTATGTTCAATTTCTAAGGCGTTTAGGCGAGTTTCTTCAGTAAAGATAATCCAGTCTGCCTTTTTAATTTTATATCTGCTGTGAACAACCGCGTTATTTACCATCTGTTCGTTCTTGACTCTAATCTCA
Source organism: Philaenus spumarius (assembly GCA_018207615.1). Lineage (NCBI taxonomy): Eukaryota > Metazoa > Arthropoda > Insecta > Hemiptera > Aphrophoridae > Philaenus > Philaenus spumarius. The sequence continues at coordinate 300,164 of JAGFPH010000574.1, forward strand.
GTATACACAGGTAGATGATCGCTGCCCAAATCTTTGCCTACTTTCCAGCAACTCACCTTCCTCCACACATCTGGGCTGGTAATCACTAGGTCTAATGTGCTCAAAGTTCCTGTTGACGCAGACTGATTCGTAGGGTGAAGCTTATCGTTCAGCAACACCTTGTTGCCCGTTGTCAACCAATCGTACAAAACATTCCCGTTTCCATTGGAAGGGCCGTCGTTCCAGGAGTGGTGTTTACAGTTAAAATCTCCTACAATGATAGCATTGTTGTCCATAGATGAAAGTAGGCCTATTTGAAAGTCGTCGCCACGGATACCTTGTCCAGGTACATAAACGTTGCAGAGATTGAAAACATCATCCTTGTTCCTTCTGATTTTAAACTTGGCGACTTCGATTTATTTATTTAGCATGATATCATAGCTTTCCACAGTTAGTGAGTCATGAATTAGAGTTACCAGGCCTCCTCCTGTACGGTCTTCTCTTGAGGCGTTGTACATTTTATAACCATTAAATCTGTTATGGTACTTCTCATTTGTAGGTAAGGACGCTTCCTGAATGCAAGCAATCTTGACATGTTCATTTTTGAGTACTTTCTTTAGTTCGTCAGATTTTTTTTCGCAGAGACCTTGCATTCCAACTCATGATTATCAATTTCTTTTCCATCTGTGGTTCGGATTCCACGTAAAACTGTAGGTCCCGTCTTCATTAGCCTTAAGTGCAAAACAGTAGGACGTTAAACACCAAAAAAAAAAAAAAAAAAAATTCTTTTCCATCTCTGTTCCTTGCACGCGTCGTGACTTCGGGCGTGATTACAACTTGTCCCTCTCTTTGAATATTGTACCCATCGATACGTTCCCGTATTCGTGCTTAGCTTTCCGTTTTATTTCACTTAATACTTCTTTCGCAACAATTCTTTACGGGCACCATATTTCTGTTCTTTGGAAAAATCCCATTCCTCTTGCTCTCATGATGAGGCTTTTGTCAATCTCGAGAGTAAGCCGTATTGACTTAATACTTTGTCCTGCCGTATTCCATATTAAAACTTTCAACCTGTCCGGGTGTTCTCGTCTTAGAAGGGCTGTATAAGATGCTTGTTTGATTTCGCTTGTACATGGGACTTTCTCTTGGAAAGCTAATGCTGGTATTCAGTTCACTGTAATTACATTAAATTAAATATCTACGGTGAAATATCGTCAGAGGGTCCCAAAACAAAAAATACAACTTGATTACTGCTATTTTGTTATGTTTAAAAGTAGGCATAATACTTAAGTGGTAAATACAAAGTTAATTGTTATGTTTAATTAGTTTCAATTTAATTACCGGATTACCTACCACAGTCCCTACTGAAAATATTACAAACCTCTATAAATATAATACTTAATAACCATCCGATGGTTCACTGCATTGCCTCTTAACATCACAATACTAAACAATTGCGACGGATTATCAATCGTCATGGCAACCATCAATGGAAAAGTTCCGGGTTCAATTCCCATGGACCCCGAATAATTTTCTAAATGGTTTCTTAACAGACATCGTTGCTGTGGGTCGGATTCCAGCTTTAAATGCAAAACAGCAGGACGTTAAACCAAAAACAAAAACAAAAAACAATTGCGACGGAAAAATCACTATATAAATTTAAACATCGCAGTATTAAACAACCACCTAGACCACTTGCTACTTATAAACTCTGACGGGGTCGAACACTCGAAACAAAAGATATGAGATAAAAGTATACCCTATCCCTCCACCTTCATCTACGCAATGAAAAAGGAAACAAATGAGTCATCACATTGTACGCATTTTACTGATAAAGACCGATTTTAAATTTCGGTAAAAAAATGAAAAATGAATTTCGGTAATACCTATGCATTAAGTATCGTTGTATAATTTGGTTTAATATGATTGAATTCTTATCGCTTGAATAATACCATTTTGTTGTCGCACCGGGGATTGATGAATTTAATTGTACCGCGCTAGAATTATTTCGGCGACAAGAAATACAAAAATAAAATAAAAAGTTTAGTTACTGTCTCGGTCCTGATAAGGACCGTATGTTGGACAGAATGTGCCTGAAGAGCGTTTTACTTTACTTTTGAAATATCGGCCCTGAAAAAGTTCCGTATTATTGCTGGATGAGCCAACGTTCGAATTACTGATTATTTGACTCTTTGGGCCCTGACAAGGGCTGCTGAGTCAGTAAAAGTTTGGCCAGAAGGGCGGTCGTGTTCCAGGTGAAGCCTGCTTAGTGTTCGAAGCATTGCGTCATTTCGTTGCGTTGTTCGTCGCGTTGTGATGTTTCGTTGTGAAGCGATGATTGTGACGCTAGAACACAACACCCTTACATTAAGTGCTGTGGTGAGACACAGTAGCCCTGAGCCGAAGCCCGCCCTGCTAAACCGAAGTCTAGGGGAAAACTACTATGCTTTGTGTCGGCCCTAAAAAGGACCGTGTGAGCTTGAAGAGCGTGTTATGTTTGTATCGGGTGTCACGTAGCCGAAGCTACGGCGGAGGTTCTAGCCGGACTAGCCTCTTTTTTGCGAACGGTCTTCTTTAGTTTCGCTGTTTCGCTGCTGGAGTCCTGGTGAGTTTTGAAGAAAGAACCAGTATTTTGAATTGAATTATAACTTCATTTATTGAATTAGTTCTTTTGACCCTGACAAGTCGGCAACACTTCCTCCCCAATCGTAGCTTTCTTCCCTTGGCGCTAAGCTCTCTCTGTGACGGTGCGCCTCGGCTAAGGACTTACACACTCGTTGCGGGAGACTTCCCGTCTTCCTTCCTCACTGGCCGTCCTGGCTTCCGTGTAGTCAGTAACTTGGCACTTCTTGCTTTGCTCAGTAGACGATCGCTTGGTGAATTGTTGATTCGATTGAAGTTGTCCTGAGTTGGTCTTGAGGTGAAGATTGATGTTGAGCTGGTCTCGATGTGAAGAGTGATAATTTTGGACTCAAATCTGGCCGTATATATACTGTTCTCCAGCGAAAAGTAACATCTAGGTGCGAAAAGTAACACCTTGGGGAACGTAGTCGGCGAATTGCCGTGCAGCAAAGTTGCCGAGTTCCGAACCACTGTGATGACGAGATGTGTTGACCCGTTCTTAAGTAAGCGTCTTAAGGGGGAATATTTTCGTTATAAGTTACGCGGGAGATTGTAACCTTTTCGGACGTAGTGCGATGAACGCCGAGAAAGTTTGAAGTCATTGTTTCGGCCGTTTGAGCAATTATATATTTAGTTTTTGTTCGGCAAACGTTTCTACGTTTGCTACTAAATATATAACATGACCGGGGAACTGAATTTACTGGGGATTATTGAGTTATTATGACAGATGTTTCGCGGGAGATAACCGAACAACTTTCCCGTAAGACGAGGTCTCGTCGGCAGGGAGAAGTTATACGGTAGAGTGAAGGAGCCGTTCGCAGTTTCCTTGGCGGGAGAACGTGCCTACGTTTCCCAGACAGCTGCAGTGCGTTGTCGGAACGGTCCTTAAGAAATTTGTGGGGAAATAATGCTAATGACTTTCTCGGAAGACGAGGTCTCAACTCCCGAGGAAAGTAAACGTAGATTATTGAAGTTTGCCGGGCGATATACGTGTCCTTGGCGGCCGAACGTGCCTACGTTCGCCAGACAGATGTTATATCGTCCCGGGGACTTGTGGAGTGAAGCTCCGCGGAAATTAAGGCGAGTTTTCCCTTAAAAGGGATTTACAGGAAAATCGCAGGTCGCTGACTGATGTTGGCCCTTTTGAGGGCCAAAAAGTTGGTTAAAGAATTTGATGGTTGATTCGCATGAAGTTGGCCCTTTTGAGGGCCAAAAAGTTGGTTGAAAAATTTGATGTTTGATTCGCATGAACTTGGCCCTTTTGAGGGCCAAGACGTTTATTGTGGAATTCCGATCGTTGCTTTGACATGTTCGTAGTCCTTGACGTCAACTGTTAAACATTAAACATGGCAAGTAAACGAAGTCATTCTTCGTGTACTTTAAAAGAAACACTTGAATTTAACTTGAAAACTCTATTTTACTATTTCGTATAACAATAAATGTAAATTTTTTCACAAACATCTTTTTAATTTCTCCTGTTTTTAAGTTTAATAAATCGGTATTTTTTCTAAACTCTGTTCGGAATAGGCGGATTTTAGGATTAGCGGGACTCTACTGTAATTGTTAATTCGGGTCTTCTTTATTTTAATTTATAGCTAGCCGGGACAAAAAGATTGAAATTAAGAACCAAGTCTGTTCTAACTGTAGGCCTAATTCTATTTTATACATTAAAGAAAGAAGCATTCCAAATTATTAGAAATTTAAGATTATAAAAGATATGGCTAATGTTTTTCAACAATAATACAGGTTATGTACCTTAACAGTATTTTTATCAGTTTCCTTATTTGGAAGACAAATTACTAGTTTCAACCTCTAAATTGAAGTCATCTTCAGATCCATGAAAGTCTTAATCCGTTCGCATGAACTTCGTTGGTATACTTGTAGTACGAGACATGCTACCGGACCATGGGCATCGGTCATAGTGTTTTAAATATTGTTTATTGTGTTGTGTGTATGTATGAATGTGTGTTATACCAACGAAGTTCATGCGAACAGATTAAGACTTTCATGGATCTGATGATGATCTCTATGTAGAGGTTAAAACTAGTAATCCGTCTTCCAAACAAAGGAACTGATAAAAGGTACCTAACACATATCATTGTTGAAAATTCAATTCCGACCTGGCAAAAATCCCCAAAATGAATAATGTTTTTCAGTAGTGAATGAGTTAAACAGGTTTACATCAAATTAGGCATTCCTTTGAAAATGTTAATTTTTATTTATCTATATGGCATATTTTATATTCAAGCAATTTTTTTAATAAATTCATCTGTTTGGAAGCTAGACCCAAATAAAAGACTTAATTTACTTCAAATAATTGAAGAATTGTGTATTACATATTTTGAAATGATCGTTGAAGTATATTATAACGTCTTCCATTACTCATGGAAACAAAATTCAAAAAGGCATTATCTGAATAAGACAAAATAAATGCAGAACAGAACCATCAATACCTGTTTTTCAGATTTTATCTTTACTAACACTTGAACATGTATTTATTTATAAAGTTATCAGTGTCTTTTACAGAATAAGTGGACAATTCCATTTGTACAAAATACATATAGATTATCGCTCCGTTCTGGGCTCAATGTTCAAATTCCGAAACCCAAGCCGACAAGTATAAAAAATCCATCTTCTTATATAGCTTCGAAATTATATAACAAACTACCAGTATAAATCAAACACTGTAACAGACAACCAAAGTTCCGGAGAAGTTCAAAATTTGGGCTCCTCAGTCTCGACAACATAGAGACTCTTCTTAATTAGCATAATTGGCCTCACTTTCGATATATATAAAAGAATTTATTTAGTTCTAAAATTAATTAAGCGCAGTATATTTCATCTGCTCTATAATATAAAGCATGATTATTTAAAAAGAATAACTTTCTTTAAAACTCCTATAAATGTATATGTTTATATATTCCTATATTATACTCCTATATATGTCATTGTATACGTTAAATATTTAATTCAAACTCTGATAAAATAAATATTAAATATTTTGTTTTTAAAGTAATGGTAATTACCATCACAAGATTCCTATAGGGGGTACCTATTTAGTAACATTTTATTTTTAATTAAACTAAATCTAGAATATCATATAACTATGTTTTAATTGATACGTAGGTCTATTATATACGCATACAATAGTGGAAGAATATATTAATTTATCTACTTTGTAGTGTGTGATTAGTCTTTATCTCTCCCAAATATTATTTCCAGGACTAAATTACGAAATGTCATAAAAAAAATACGGAGGATGAATTTGTGTAGTAGCAACTACTGACACTACATCCATTTGATCTAATATGTCCGATAGCCTGATCTGTTGACAAAGGCAGTGTCAAGTCTGAACACGTTCTGACTTAACAGTCAGCTTCCAGAGCCACTAGAGCGAGATCGTGTTTACCGTTGCTGCCGTGCATCATGGATTTCAACAACGCATTAACAATAAGTTTTGCTTCAAGTTAAAAAAAAAGTGCCAAAGAGCTCATGAAATGTTAAAATCAGTGTATGGTAATAATGTGTTAACTCTGAAGACTGTTTACAAGTGGTATGAGCGATTTAAAATCCGGAAATGAATCAGTTGAAAACGAGGCACGGTCGGGATTAGGGAATCCAATCGTGGACGATATTTTCGATCCCGGGATTTTGGGACCGCAAAAACGAATCCCGGGATCCGTCAAATTAAAAATAGCTTGATAAAAGGCCTAAAAACATGTATTTATGATGTAGTATTATTTATATAATTATCATTATAACAAAATAAGCCTTATTTATTTAGCATTTATTTTGTTTAAAAAAAAATTTTGATAAACATTAATCACACTAAAAGTAGCAAAAACATTTTACTTCAATGTGGTCGGGTCGGTAGGTAGGTAGTTGCACCACAAATACAATGATAAAAAGTCAAAAACAGAACGAGGATCGTACAAAGCCAAAACTAAACAAATGATAAGCAGTATGTATCACACACGCGCACACTCGATGCAGGCCTGCAGAATATGTCCGAACGCCCGAACGAGGTTCGGGGGAAATTGGGACTGAGCATGCGACGGTCACTTGCATCGCAGGAGCCTCAAAAAAGTAAAAATTCAAATTAGGTACCTTAGCATGGTAAAGTGAAAACCTGGGTTACTCGTTTAAATAAATTTCAAACAATTTTTAAAATGTATATTTGTAGTAGGCCTATGTTAAGTGTAATAATTTTTGAAAAAATCTTTTTTGTAAAAAATTTAATACATTAAGTATAAAAAATAATTATTTAATACAGTCACTATTTAAAATTCAATAAAGTCATTAATGTTTATATAAGTCAAGTTTGTAATGCTCAGGCGAGATATATGGTCAAATGTTGCCGACATCAGAGATCGCTTAAAACGAAAAGGTGTGAAATCCGCGAAGAAAAACAATGAACTTAGTGAAATATTGTGTATCTCAAGAACCGTTCGGAGTACAACTTCCATTGACATTTCAAAATTATTACAATGGCGTAACAAGGAAAATAAACTTTTTCATATTTAAGTCGGGTAAGCCAAAGTGTTGATATGAACGATGAGTGAAATTACTACTAATTAGAGGCAAATTCATGTTTCGACCTAAGAAATTAGTCTTGACTGTTGGCTTTGATAAGACGCGGTGACGTCAGATGACTTGCGGGTAAAAGCAAGAAATCGTAGAGGATACGAAAGTTAGTTATTAGGTTATTAGCAATATCAAGGGTGGACGTAGAGAAGATGCTTTCTTCTAGAACAACGAGTATTCCCTCCATTGCAATTAGTTACGTCAACATTTGGACAACGGAGAAGAATTATTAGTAAATTGAAATCTCAGCATCAGTTAATGCCGAATTAGTCAGAAATATGCCGCAGAACATATCATCATCTGGAAGCAGTGTTGGAGCGGAGCCTGGAGTCTCAAATTGGCAGACGACCACGTGGCAACTTGAGAAAACGACCATATAAAAGTTACTGAGAAATTTTTGGTTTTCTATAATTATTTCGATTGTGCTTTTTGTTGCAAATTTCTAAATGAAATTACTGAATTGTGTTTTATAAAAACGTAAACTATTGCTTTGGGAGAAGAAAGTTAATTCAATTAAATTCTTCAATAATTAAATAAGTAATGTTAAATTAAAAAACCTTAAACTAAGCAAAATATTCTTAAGAACAATCCCATTTCTCACCTTGGCTTTTACTTATATTCTTTTTTTAAATGTGTTATGGAAAGTTTTTTATGTTTGTGTAAAAAGATTGTATAATAATTTTGG
>JAGFPH010000574.1:327831-352031 GCA_018207615.1 Philaenus spumarius
CATTGTTTTATTTAATGGTGGGATCGAGTCATGCTGGCAGAAAAGGAGAGGGTAGCATTATAAGCATTTTCAGTGCGCATTAAAAACCCAGTTCGAACTACCGTTGCTTGAGATAGCAGGACTCTACTGTCTCTATGATTAAAGCAATTTTTTTTCAAAAATTTATAAAATGTAAAGGTAAGTAAATTTATACAAAATATACGACTACAGGGCATGAAAAAAAAAATTCAGACCTGTTTTGTTATACATAATTTAATAATTTGATAGTTATAATAGTTACTAGTTATTAGTTTAATTGTAGAGTTTTACTAATGTAAAAATGTTGTTTTTGTTTTAGAAGCGGATTATAACTATAAGGAAGTGAGTTGCTTCAGAAGTGGTAAGCAGGGTAAGCTATCTGTCATTATTTCATATTATAAGCTTCTGCATTATGAAATAAGTTATCATTTTTTTACAATTTAAACTTAACATATTTTTGAAATGAAAACTTCTATTGGCCTGTTGAATACTTTTTGGCTTGGATATTTGATCGAAATATCGCGTACTGTAACACCTCGATTCAATAATACACAGTGTATATGTGTATACACTGAGTTTTCGCTCATTCTCTTTCCACACTATCCGTTGTCATTTGTAGACAATATACATATATTGTTTATGTATATTTTAAATTTCATACAAATCAGTAGGGGTGTGCGAGATTTACTTTTTGAATTCGAGATGAGAACGGGATTTTATTTAATACAAATTATCGAGATCGAGAAAAAGACGACAAGAGAGCTTCAGGAACAAACAAGAATTATTAATACACTTTATTGAGATTGAGAAAAACAAAAATAGCTATTTAGGAAGAAGAATGTACAAAATCTTTAATTTTGAGCTCAGAGAGAGAAATATCAATGACTTTTTACATCATTGAAAAATATAATGTATATGGGAATAAGTTTATTATTATTAATAAGTTAATAATTAAGTTCTTTCGATTTAATGTACTGTGTATTGAAAATACACCTAACACGGGTTGGCGTGCGAAGCACGCAATGCACTGTGTATTGAAAATACTCCCAATACTCCTGTTGACTTGTTTGGACAACTTCCGTTTCTCTTCTTTTCATCCTTATGTAACATTGTAAGTTTTACGAAAATACTAAATCTAAAACTCGAGATTTAAAAAACGTATCGAGAAATTTATGGCTGAATCGAAGTACAACCGAGAAATGAATTTTATTCTTGACAACGAGATCGAGACGATATTGAGTTATTTCTAGTTAGTGCTCGAGAGTTTCGAGATCTTGCACACCCCTACAAATCAGATGATTATTTTAATCGAATACAATTTTGTTAATACTATAAGCAGTCTCGATAAACTTGTCTTCGATAAAAATCAATTTCTCTAAAAATAAACATCTGATTTGTATGAAATTAAAATATACATAAACAATATATTTATAAATATAATATAAAAAAATAAGCATCTACAATAATTTTAAACTAAATATTCCAGCAACTTTATGAACTCATAATTATTATGAATGAATATGTTTTCGTTAAAAATTGTTTTTTTATTCAAAATTCATCCGATTTGTTTGAAATTTATAACACATATAAATATAATTAAAAAGTTAAAATTCTAGGACAATATTTAAACACATATGCCATCAATTTTATAATTTTAGTCTTTTTTTATGATCAAACTTCAATATGGCGCAACACAGTAGGTTTAAACTTTACTATCATACTCCAAATTAAACAAGTTAATATCACATTAAACCATTTGTTTAATTTTTAGAGGCGAGGGGGGGGAGGTGTCGTATTTATTTTGAATAATTATTATGATTAATTATTATGTCAATTAAGTTAAATTTATATTTTGTACTGGGCTTGCGCATTCCATCATATGTTTTGATTAAAAAACGTCAGGGAATGTAACTTCTCTGAAAAGTAGGCAAAATTTTATTTCACAAGAAATTAGTTATAAAACAATCTGGAAAAGTCCTTGAATCTTATGAGATTCGAATAATAATCATCTTTAATGCATCTTGTATGAATCGGCGGAGCTCTAAAGTTTCAAATATAATTACAACTTACTGTCGTCAATAGTCAATTGTCGTATAAATTCTTCAAACGACGGCCATTTCGGCTTATTCCGCCATTTTCAAGTTAAAATTCGTTGGAGAAATTAATCCGTTGTCACACATCACATACACATTTACACACAAACATTCAGAATAAATTAGAATAATCACAAAAAATTCACTATTAAGAAATCACATGTCCTGTGGGCCCACTGTCTTGCACTGTACTGATGTCATCAAAGTTCACTGTGTTGCAATTTTCAATAGATTGTTATCAATTACGTGGTGGGGGGGGGGAGTTTATTTGGTCTCTGTTTCTGTTATAAAACATTGGAATCAAATCCAAGTTTTTCATTAAGTATGGTATGCGGTTTAGTTTTAAACATTTTATATATTTAATTGTCTTATCTCGTCGTCATTAAGTAAATGTTAATTCTTTTTGTTATTAAAAAATTCTAGCGTTTTATTTACATAATTATCTTTGTGTATTATTAAGGTGGTGTTACCTTTGTCCGCTTTCGTGATAACTATGTTTTCAGTTTGTAATTTCTTGCGCAAATTGGTGGCGGCAATTTCCTTATGACAAGGAATTGTATTAATGGGCATATTATTTCTGAGAATTATTGATTTGACATTCTCATTTAAAAGTACTCTAGTAGAAGTTTGTTTGTCTTTAGGTAGGGATTGTATTGCAGACTCAATATTTATAAGCGAGTTCTTCAGTTTGTTCTGTTTACTGAATATATAGTGTTTAAGACCCTTATCTAACAACGTCATTTCTTGTTTGTTAAAAACACAATCAGTTAAATTAATAGTTCTGGGATAGAAATCATGTTCGCATGGGGTTGTTTGTTCCTGCTTTATTTGGTTATCTAACAAATTGTCTAGTTTCTTAGATATAGTTTCTTAAGAATACTCCACCATTGCGAAAAGGGCAAATTATTAAATGCTTTAGAACAATACGAAATATATTGAAATATAATTGAAAATTGGCGTTATTCAGCTGTCTCCTCTAAAACCCACTTTTTCGCTCAACAACTTTAATTTATTTTTATAGGCTGTCAATTAGTAAATTCCTTCTAGTTCTCTGCATGTACCTTATTTAGGCCGTATATGTGAAGGTACAGGTAATATTTTCAAAAATTACATATAATGTTCAATTTACATAATAAAGTCCGAAATTATAAAAATTTTGTTACAAAAAAGTTTAAATTCCAAATTAAAATCATTTTATTATATTATACTACATATGTGATTATATATTACATTATTATATGAACCGTTATCGTTTAGAGGGTTCTGGCTGAGGTTTTTTTTTTGAACTGGTTCGAGGCTGTTCACCTGGATATGAAAGAGGTGGTGCGAAAATAACAACTTGTGATCATATCGCAAGGCGAGATGAAAGTACCGGTATGTTTTGTAGAACAATTGCCCAAACTGGGGTGAGGAGAGTGTTTATATCATGCAAATACAAAATAGTGATTTGCGAAATACGCAAAAAAAATTTCAAAAAGAAGACATTTAGGGCTACACAGGCTAATCAAAATTACCAATAGGTCTATCTTCCCCCATCACTGCCTCATATTCATTTGACAGGGCCAACATGAGAGCTGTTGTGATAATTAGGATATCAGCGTCCTCCACAGCTTGTTGTGAATAAATGTTTACACCCTAAAATTATCCATTAGCATAGGTATCAACCTGTTCTTGTTTTTGGAGTTTGCAAAGAGAAACTCTCCTGCGAGACAGAGGGTGGCATCGATTCTGTAAACGATATTCCAGCAGATTGTTTTCTTTGTGCTCTTCTCAATCAACAATAATTACATATGCTCTTATGGGGGTTAAAGGGACTTTATGAACACTCTGTATATATATGCTATATATAAATGCTTATATCATGTTATATGCTCTTGGTGCATTCACAATCTTCGTGAGGGTAGGCATTGAAAAGGACATGCCATTTGATTTGTAGTTTAACTTGACTTATGATACATAACTGCAGGAAATTTCTCCATATGTCTGGCAGGGTGCAATTTGACTCCGTGTAACAAAAACCCTCAGTCGATGACATATTTTGCATTTTGTTGAGTCCGAATATGCAGTCGGTGAAAAACCTTTTACAAGCTTGATTTTGTGCCATCAGTTGCTTAGCTTTGAATTCTTCTTGCACATTTTTCATAATCTTCTCCACATCATTAGAAAGAATCACCATTCTGTCTATGTTGAACAAGATCTCCTCCAATTGATCCACCATTGTTGGCGACAGAGCCATTGATTGAATCAATATTTTGGCCAAAGTTATGTGAGCCAACAAATGATATTGTACTGCCCTTGCGTAGGCGTGGCCAGACATGATTTTCTCATGTTCTAAATGTGCTAAAGATTTGAAAATTTATATAGTTTAGAACTGAAGACTAAAAAGCAGAAAATGTTATTGAAATAACAAAACTTTTAATATACCAAGATCTTAAAACTGACTAAAAATATAAAATAGTTTCACCTATCCGTACAGATTTATAACCCCACACATGTCCTGAAAATTTGCGATTCTGAATTTTGAATAGCTATGACGATACTTGTAAGATTTGAAATAAAAAACGTGGGGCGCATGCAATAAATAATAGTAAGGAGTGAAGGGAGTAGCTGTCATTGAGAGAACTCGCACAACAGTTCATAGCATTTGCTGTAAATAAATAAAATTGTTAGTGATTTAGGTGAACGATTCATGCACCAATTATCCATTGCAAGCGTCCCAATTTTTCGATTTTAACCTTACAAGTATTTTCATAGCTATTAAAACCCACAATCACAAATTTTCAGGTCAATGTGTAAAGGGTTAGGAATCTGCATGGCTTATAAATCTGCATGGGGCTAGGAGACATTATTTTATACTTTTTAGTTTGATTTAAAAACGTGGTTATAGCGTCAACAAAGGGACCGAATGAATGTTGACGCTACGTCCGAGTGACGTTATAACGATGTACCAACAGGAAATCGTATTTTTGTTACCTTGAGTGGAAGGACAAACAACTACAGTTTTATTATTATTGGTAACATTATTCATGATGTTTATTAAAAAGAAAAACACTATACTATTCTTTTAATGTATAGTAGGGTCCCGATAATTCGAGCTAATTGGAGCTAAGGTCACCTACAATTATAAATTAGGTAACATTGGTTAATGTGTAAAGTTTTAATGTAATGTGTATTAACAAACTTTATTAAAAACACTAAAATTACAGTACGTATTAAAACATTAACTTACTGTATTAAAAAACAAGCAAACAATTTTAAAGTGTCAACATTATTGTGTGTGGGGGGGGGGGGGCAACGGTCTGATCACAACTACGTAAATGTCTTGCCAGGCTATACGATTGAGTATCGCCTCGCTTTTGTATTGTCCGAACATTTTCCCAGCAAGGTCATGGGTTTAGTTACACACAAAACACAACTGACACCGCATATCGTGTGAATATTGTTCCTTAGGAGAGGTGGGAGAGTTAGCAGTGTTGCTTGTAGTATAATCCCCCTCCCCTCTGTCAACTTTGATGGGACCCACCGTAGATTTTACGTGTGAAAAAATACGTAGTTTGTTTATTTCGCGGTTTGATTCTGAGGAGGGAGAAAATAGGCGGCCCAAAATCAAAGGAAAGGGGGAATTCTAACATTTTTCGAGTTCTGAGAAAACTGAATTCAAAATGTGACAGTGATATTTTGTAGATTTATGACGTTACAACCTAGTGGTTAAAATATTTATTTACGTTAAAACATTTGTTTATAATAACGTAAAAGATAACGATTTGACCAGACCTCAAAAAAATGACTCTATGTCCGAGTTGACGCATTAGCCGAGGCTGTTAAAACCAACTTCAACTGTATTACATTTTTTGTTTAGTTTAAATAATATTTTTTTATTACTGGAGATGGCAGAACAGTTGAAACCAGTCTACATTGAATTCAACTTAAAATTAGGAGGAAATGATAGTATTTAGGGGTGTGCGAGATTGACTTTTTGAATTCGAAATGAGAACGGGATGTTGTTTAATACAAATTATCGAGATCGAGAAAAATACGAGAACTGAGGTTTAGGAACAAGCGAGAAACAATAATTTTTAAGTACAATTTTTAGAGCTCGAGAAAAAACGAGAATAGCATTTTTGGAACAAGAATGAACCAAAATTTTAATGTCAAGTTGAGAGTGAGAAATATCACGTACCTTTTTAAGTCATTGAAAGAAATATTAAGTATATGGGGATAGGTTAATTATTAATAATTTAACCTTCTTTTGATTTGTATTGCTACTAAGTTCATGAAAGATATTACAAATATAATGTATCTCATAGAAATGTACTTGAACAGTTGACTATTGATTAATAACCCTTTACAATACATATCCAACATATACATTTTTATACAATTATATTTATTTTTAGTTAAGGAATTAACTGTCATTATTTATTTTACTAAAAACCCAAAGTTATGTAAAACTCAATCTTTACTATGCTAAGTTGGATGTTGGACCAAAAATACTTTAAGTCAAAATATAGGATAAAAATCTGTATTTATCCTGCACTTGATAAGTTAACAAATGCCTAACAATATGTTTTTTGAACACTGTTGTTATTTTGGTATAGATGTAACTGTTTTAGTTCTTGATGATGGATTGTTATAATGTTCTAGGATTAGAGATGCAGATGGCTCAAACAGCACCATCTGTTTATAAAAATTTATATTTATTCAACTTTGTTCCTACTTATTAGATTTACTACTTACCGCCTTCAATATTCCTTTATCGTCGCTAAACGATGACAGTTTCGGCTATTCAGCCATTTTCAAGTTTATCAGGTTTCCCTTCGTCACTTACACATAACTAACGCAACGATTACATAAAAACACACTTACACGCCCGTATTGCTTAAACTTGTTTAAAATCTGTTTGTTTCTATATTTGCGATTGTTGTGTAATACTGTAGTAGCGTAAATATGTACAAGGACTGTTACTCTGAAAATGATATGATATTGCAATTTATGTCATGCAAATTAAAGCTGATATGTAGGTCCCTTTCATGTTAACCCTATATTGGTAAATGACAGCCGCAGCTGCTCTTTACTTCCTACATACAACAGGTAAACGACAGCTGTCGTTCTCTTGAAGTATCGTTTTGTACATCATAAATAACATTTAATAGGTTGTATTATATATCAGTTTACTAGTGACATTCTAAATATTAATTTGGTATACAGTTCATTACTCTATGACTTATAACAATCCTTCTAAAAATATCAACATTTCTAATCTATGACAGCATCGTAGGATAGTCGGTTGTGCAGTCATATATTGTCCATGGATATTCTTGCATGAAAGACTCACTTAAAATATTACACCGTTGTAAAAAGGGCTGATTTATGAATTCACTTGAGCAATTTGAGATAGATATACAAGAATTATAAAATAATATTTTACTAAATGAAAAACTTAACTTTGATTACAACGCATTGTTCGATACATTGTCGGAGATAAGCAACCTCCTTCATCGATTAGCGTGATAGACTATCACATGTTAGGCCTGTTACGGGTTAGACTTTTGCCTTTTTTTTCATCCCGGGTTCAAACAGGTTAACTTTGTAGGCAGATCAACAGCAACAACGGATCAGTGGTTTAGTGGTAATACTTATTTTAACATTGATTTATTTGTACGCCTTTGCAATTATAGAAAACATATAATCTCTGACATTAGCCTACACTTATGCTACGAACATTTCCTTTACTAGGTAATACGCTCGTAAGACAGACTGAATTGAGACGCCGGTAAACAAAGCTACTGTATTTACGTTTATTAAACTTTAACTCCAAACTCAATGTGGCTCTATTTATATTCTGCAGTACTTTGTCTACTCACTTAGATCTCTTTCTTCTGCAGAACCAGCTTCGTCCGTTGATCTTTGTCAAAGATCCCAAAACCCGTGAAATCCTTCCCGTAAGATTTACTCGTCTTACGCTGTTTAGCTTCCGGCTCGATACTTCACAAAACTTGGCCTAACTCGTAGCAGATTGGCCTAACTCCCGGCCTCTCGTATCACATTGGCCTTCTTTCCGGCCCAACAGACTGGCCCTGGACGTACCTTGTAGCAAACTGGCCTCGAATTTAGGTCCAACCTCATCTTAAATACACTCCCTAGCTTCCGTGTAATACCAAAACACTTCCACCAAGCTCTTCCTTCCTTGTTATGCTTCCTTGTTTACTTCCATATCTGTCTTGTGCAAAGCAACATCTTTACATAAAAACTGCTATCTCTAGCAACCAATATAACTTACCTAAATGACTAAAATATATCTTCTACTAACATTCCTCACTTATTCGTAACAGGCCCATCCTGTCGATGATATTTGAATCGACTATGTTTTTTAAATAATGTATTGTGTGCAGTTATTAATTTGTGATGTGATTGAGGGTTTTTGTTAACAATTGACGAAGGATTGTCCGGGCTACAAAGCTTGAAAATGGCTGAATAGCTGAAACAGCCGTCGTAATGTGGCAGTAAAATTCAAAAATAGAATATTGTAAGACGGTAGGTCACAACATTTATTTATTAAATCAATATTCGGAAGGGCGACAACCAAACGTTTCGATGTAAATATTTATTCGTTGTTTTTAATTGTCAATCATTTATTACATTTCGTTATTGATGAATTTTAAAATGTGTATATGTATAATAATTGAGTGACGTGAAATTGTATTTTTTTTACAAAAATAATCTACATCAACCTCTAGCCATGCGATAGTTTAATTTTCTGAAAGCCCTTTTAGGGGATTATTAGAAGCTGGAACACTAACTTGTAATCATATCTAAAACTTGTGAGTGGTCGACTGTAGGCTCATGAATACTGCCACCATCTTGGAGATCATGTACATCATGTTTACCATTTTTGTTTGTTTCAGATTATGACCAACAGCCAGGTTTGCAGCAGCAGCAAGAATCAATGGGTGGACTGTCACGAGGTAAGCGATCTCAATAGCACACTAAACAGATTTGTTGGTATATTAAAGTTAATTTTTATGTGATCACTGTTCGTGTTGTCTAATAAACAATTAGTGGAGTTAATAAAAAGTTGGTGACACTACCACCAGTATTTTTGAGTTATACCTTTCTTTGGTGTGGATAAACGGTAACTAAATAGTACCAAAAATTCTATTTTATATAGGCCGGTTAATGAATTTATGATATTTTTGTGATTTATGTTTTTTGGGAGTCCTGATGAAATGCTTTTGTTTCACGTGTTATTAATTCCCGCAATTAGTGTCGTTTAGTTTACACTTTTCTCGGATTTTACAACAACCATCTAAATTAAGTTTTTTCATGGACCTTTCTCTTGAATGTATAGAAATTAGAGCAAATGGTTTTCGGGCGTTGTTTTCTTTCGCGGATGATTGATGTTGTGTCTGAAATTGTGTATTAACTCTGGCATTTTATAAAACTTAGCGCAAATAATATTCGTTAGTTGTATTCTTTCGCCAACATTCTCCGTTGCAATTAAAATTATTTTTTAACACCACTACTTAATTAAATTAGTCGACTACAGCTAAATTCTAAAAAAAAAACAAAAAAAAAAATAAAACAGGTAAAATGTAACTAAAAAATAAGAGATTTTAATATCAGATTTGTGGTAGACACCTTGTAACTTCATTATTTTGAATTCTGAGAGAGGGCAAATTCCATTTTTTGTGAGTCGCTAGTTGCCTTCGTTACAGAAGTATATATATTTAAGAAGTTAATACAGTAGAACCTCGCTAATTCAAAAACCTCTATAATTTGTAACTTTTGTCATTTCCTCTCAGAAAAGCTCTAATATTCGAAAATAAATATTCCCTTATTCGAAGTATTTTCAACAACATATAGCCTCTAAAATTCTAATTTTATCCCCCATTAGTCTCTTAAATTCAAAGTTAATACAAAAAACAAGCCTTTTGAAACAGGAACAAGTGCTGTGCTAAGGTAAAAAGACATGGTTTCCTTAAGCGTTTTGTTGTTGATTCTTAAAATAAAGGTTTACCTCTGTAATTCAAATTTTATGTACACTAACCTCTATAATTCAAAGTCTCGATAATTCAAACTTCCTTTAATTCGAAACAAAATTGCTTTGCCTTTGATTTCGAATTAGTGAGGT
The DNA here is from genome assembly GCA_018207615.1 of Philaenus spumarius. NCBI lineage: Eukaryota > Metazoa > Arthropoda > Insecta > Hemiptera > Aphrophoridae > Philaenus > Philaenus spumarius. The sequence continues at coordinate 338,074 of JAGFPH010000574.1, forward strand.
TCTACTGTATATTGTATGAAATGTCTGCAACTTAAATATTGAGAGCTTTAACAAAATTAAATATATACGTAGTCATTTAATTGACTTAGCAAGGTATAAATGTGGTTGTAAATTTCTTTGGGAAACTATTTATATTTGAAAAGTATTTTATTTAATGATTTCAATGTACCGGGAAGCTTTTGCTCACTCCAGCTTTTGACGGTACACGATAAGATTAATAATGAAACAATAAGTCTTAAATTTTCAATGTAAGCACATTCACCAACCGACAGGAAAGCATTTATTTTTGGGAAGTCTCTTTTGTATTGTTAGGGGATTTTATCACACCTAGACATGTACATTAAGTGCGTTAACTCTGCCACTAATATGAAAAGTTGAATTATCATAAAAACACAAACGATCAAAAAAGTTGTTATCTTCGTGTCTCAACACCTCAATTGGGAAGTTAGCTCACACGGCGTAGTCAGTGCATTTCACAGTTGTAAACGGTGTGGGCATATGTATTAGCCCTTGGACTTGCCATACTGTCATGAACAGTGATGATAAAATATAAAAAAGAAAGCAGTCGCGGGACTGCCGACAGAAGTGATAACCGTAATGAATATAAGTCGTTGTTCATATTGGTTTAATCTGAAATTTGAGTATTTTAACACTACCAAGTAAACTGTCTTAACAACTTATGAAATGAGGAAGCACAATGTACATTTCAGAGGTATTAACAAGGAAACTATTTTAACACAACTTACAAAATTAGGAAGCACAATGTCCATTTCATCGGTGCGTGTCGTGACTAAATTAACCCATACAGTCTTAAACTACTAGCATCTAAAATACAATGGGTAAGGTATCCGGTATGCTATGGCTCGCAATTCGAATACCTACGGAAAAAGTGCAGAATGGGCCATAAGCTGTTTTCACTTCAATAAGCTCTTGATATTAGGCATACATAATCGAGGAAACTATAACATCCAATTGTTGAAATCGGCATACTATGGTGCAGTATATCCCTATTTTAAGTTATGAGATTATTTTATAAAGAATTTCTAAGAAACTTGCCTTTAAAAAAATAAATTAAATGATTTCCAAATTAAAGCATAATATCATGCAGGGATGCTGATATGGATTTAAAAATCCTAACACTCACAAATATTTATATCCTTGAATCATAGTAGCCTCAAACAAATAACTTGTCTGGAATCTGGAAGGGCGTGTCTTCTCTTCCACTTTCTCCCCAACCTACTTTCTACTTTGCGGTACAACCAATTCCAAGAAATCTATGTTTCACAAATTACTGGTTAGCTATACAGACTCATCTCACTTATAATTTTGTCTACTTGCTTACAATATTGATATACAAAATTTACATCACCTTTTGGAGAAAACTATTGGAAATATAAATAAGTAAGGTTTGTTTTATAAAAAAATGTATTTAAAGTTATAATTATAATAAAATATTGTATACAGTTTTCATATAATAAAGTATTGAAAGCGAAAACAATTGTGTTTTCAGGTCAAATTAAAACTTTTTGCGTGAATGTTGTAGATAATTAGTTGAGTTCACTTTATTTTCTGTACGACCCTTTGTTTGGTCAGGAGGAAGTAAGTTCTGTAATAGATTGGTGCGGTTCTGTTTTTTTGTTTTTGTAGGCCCTTGCGAGATACTCTAATATACTATCTTCTTTAAATCATACAAGATTTTTGTATATAGTACATTGTATTGTTCGTCGTCAGGTTAGTTGAAGTAGGTAATTATGTATAAAATTCAAAACAGCAATAACGGTAATTAATAAATACAATTTAGTGCAGTGACTCTTTAGACATTCACACGAGCTAAGATTGTTTGATTAGTGATGTTTTTAATCATTATTAAATACTGTACAATACAGTAATTCCAATGATTTGCTAATCATCAATAGGATTAGGATTTTTTTACGTTTTAAGGTACTTTGACCGGTACAAGTACTGTTTATTCAAGGGAATAATAGATTTTCTATAAGTAACATAATTTTTTTATTTATAAGTAGTGAACTAAATAAATAATCAAATAAATGACTTGAATAAACAATAATATTAATCGGGTAGTCGGATTCACTTAGTAGCGTAGTAAGAGTAGACAAACGTCTGTGATTATTGTTTACGCGATGGTGATGTCATCTTGGCTTCCTGTCCGGTCTTCTATTGTGTCTAACTTCTACCCTTCCCCTCTCACACATCTCCTTTAGTTTTTGTGAATACAGTAGTTGATTCAGTATCAAGTAAACCCTCGCTCTTAAAACATCGAGTGTGTCATACTCATAGTACATATCGTTTGTTAGGTTTCAAGCGAGCGAGTTCCGTTAAACAGAAAACACTTCTGGACTTATCCAAAAAATATTTATTTTACTGGAACATGTACTGTAGCCTATGTATATCTTTTTATCATTTTTTATTTGTATTTTATTTAAATTTGTACGTTGGGTTTTCATTTGATAATACACTAGATGCCTTTTTTCACATCTTTGACCACGTTTTCATTGATTTCACCAGTTTATCGTACGTTCCCTCTTGATTTTTGACAAGTCCGTGTTATCCACATTACCTCGGATAACCGTGACTATTGTATCATATAAGTAAGATTTTCAGGTTGTATAATTTATTTGGTGTATTAAATAGTACTATTTTTGTGTTTAATATGTTAGTGAAAACTGTATTTTTGTTAAATTTGAACCATTTTTCATTGTTATTTAATTACTATTAGGTATTTGTGACATTGCTTAGTAAACTCTGCTGTACTTGGCATATTTGATTTCAGTGCAATCCACCATGAGTATTATTTCTTCTTCTACGTTCCAGTCACAACCATCTCAGACTCAAGGTAAAGTCTTATATTTACAACATTGTACTTGTCTTGATAATGCCATAGCCTACAGTGAAACCTGGATAATCCGAAGTAATTGTTACCTTAGAGTATATGCGCAGGGTAGTTGTGTCATGCGTGGAGATAATTCAGGGGGTGGGACATCCTGTAAACATATGTCTGGATAAGGTTCTTTTACCGGCTATCCACCATTTTGTTTTCACTAAATAATTTGAGCGTCCAGAACAGCTTAACCGATAGAGTTGAAAATTTGCACTTCACTCATCGATGTAAAGACCGAGATTGAAAACAACACAATCAACCGGTTCCAATAATCCGTTTCAAAATGGCGTCCATTTTTAATTGCAGTAAAAATACATTGCAATTAACAACTTCCATATTTGTTTCTATATTTTACTTAAATACAGTAGAGTCCCGCTAGTCCGAACCCCGCTAATCCGAAAATCCGCCTATTCTGAACAGAGTTCAGAAAAAATACCGATTTTTTAAACTTAAAAAACAGGAGACATTAAAAAGATGTTTGTGAAAAAATTTACATTTATTGTTATACAAAATAGTTAAATAGAGTTTTCAAGTTAAATTGAAGTGTTTCTTTTAAAGTACATGAAGAATGACTTCGTTTACTTGTCATGTTTTATGTTTAACAGTTGACGCCAAGGACTACGAACATAAATAAAAAAGGCACGGTGACTCGGTAAAGTAACTCAACACTCACGGAACAAAGATTGACATTAGCAGATATCCCCGCACAATATTTACAAATTAACATGTCAGTACGTTGATATTATTTATGAAATCCGCCTATTCAGAATTCCCACTAAACAGTGTTCGGTCCCAATTAGTTCGGATTAGCGGGAGTCTCCTGTATATAATTTTAAATGCCTGATTACAATTTTGATCCTTTCATATTTTTTTTTGCTATATTAAATAGAAATGTATTCTTTAAAATTGTGATTTTTCCTTATGTTGATTTTTAACAACAATTCAGTACAGTACATTTAGTTCAGATGTTGGACACTTTTAATATGATGTATTCGAATTTATTCAGTAAATGGTTTGTACGCAAATTCCTGTGATAAAATAATTAATATTTTAATTTAACCCTTTAATTAAAACTGTCCTTTAATTTGTAGTGTTTTATTAAGTCACTACACCAAATGGTTTTGATATGAGGTTACTGGAATGTCTGAGCGGAAGGGAAAGGAATGGGAGAGAGTAACACCCTTTATTAAGAAGGAAGAAGCTTTAGAAGGTGCGGGGTTTGCTGTTTAGGAACAAATGATTCACCATCTACTGGAACAAAACTGTCTTTTAGCCAATCATCTGGCTGTAAAGTTTCACAGGTGTTTGTGCATTATTTCCTGGGTAAAAGGGTTAAAACCAGTCGTATGCTACCAATCATAGTAGCATGCCACAGTGTTGCTGTTTGAATTCGGAGTGGTGGGCATTTGTTCTTGTTCTATATTTTATTAGTTTGATCGTTGGTTTATAGTTCCCCAATTATAGTCTTCCAGAGACATATATTTGAGATGCATCGCATAACGAGAAAAGAAAGGACTATTGTCCCGAGACCAGTAGTACAGATCCCGGTGAGAATACCGGCACTTGGACTATCGGCTATTAACCATACTAAAAACATCAGTACTCCCGGCGGGTAGATAAACCAGTTCCATATTCTAATTTTATGCTTTTAAACTTATATCTGATTTATTTTTTAACGTATTATAATTACCTTGAGATGTTAATAAATCTTATAATCGATCTCAGTTCGTTGAAAGGATGAGTCGCAATAGAAAGCGGCTTAGGAAAATGTTTTTTGTCTGCACTTATGCCCTTCCCCCATAATACCCCTCGACCATCACGCCAGTGCAAGGCCAAGTGCCAGCATTCGCGCCGAGATCTGTACTAAGCCGTGACAAAACATCCCATGCGTCTGTTGGGGCATCAAATTCCTCAACCGTTTCCGACACCAGAGCGACAAACAAGAAAGTTTCAAAACCTGTGCTACAATACAACAAAAGTGCCCTGATTATAATGTGGTGTTGTGTGTTACCCTTGTTTTCAAGATTTTCATACAAATAAAAATATTTAATTTGTGAATTTACATTTTTTGTAAATAAAATTTGCCCATTTTATTTTGTTTTGTATCTTAATAAACAACATATGTTTGAGGTTTCACGAATTCAGAGAAATTTGTTTTAAACCTGTATGCATTTTCATGTTTTAGAAGTCATTACTTCTGAAAGGAGGGTTAAAAATAAAAATGAAATAAATGTTTTTGTGCTTTATTAACTAATACTAATTGTATTGTTTCCAGTGGGTTACGCTCCAGCTGAGTACATGCAACTTCCAAGCTATGGGATTCCAGAAGGCGAAGGAGCTCTGAGAACTCAATTTCAACTTCGTGACAACCAGGGTCAAGGTAAATATCAGAAAAATATGAATTGGTTTAGCTTAAACATTTTTACAATTCAGGTCAAATCACAGAGGAGGTCACAATAAAATCACTAGGTAGATGGACACAGCGAACAACTTCTAGGCTAATATCGTGTGATAAACCCAAGAGTACTACAGTACGACCTCGCTAGTCCGGCTTAATGTGGCTGCCAGTAGGCCGGACCACCAAGAGTAGGGTTGCCATACGTCCGGATTTCTCCGGACATGTCCGGGTTTTGAGGTAAAAAAAATTGGTCCGGAGGATTTTCCTAAATTACAGGAAATGTCCTCTTTTTTGACTATTGGAAGTAATGTATTAATATATTCACAAAATAACGTAAGGAAGGACTAAATTGGAAAATTATTTCATGAATTTGACTTAGTTTTTGAATGCTTACAACATAATACGCATTATTATAACAGTTCTTTCACATTTGATGCGATAGTTGAGATGCTACGGTTACGCTGGTATGTTGATCACGTCTCCGTTGTTCTTACTACTGTCGTCTGTCATCGAAAGAAGAAAGAAGTAAGTGAGCAGTAAATAGTTTGATTGTGAGCGCAACCATAACACCTGTTTCCTGTTTGTCTTCCATTCTTCACGTTTACATTGCATTGCATTTGTATGGGTCATTTTCGACTGTCTCATTCACCTTTCACTGTTGTTTTGTTCAGTATTTAGTTGTAGTGACAAGTTAATTTATTTACATAGTTCCTCTCCATCTATTTTATTGTGTATCGATATATTTTTAAAATTGAAATGGGAGATGAAAAAGGAAAGAGAAAAGAACAAAAACGAAAATATTACATATCAAACCCCTAGCCACCGCAACATAAAATGTCCTCTTTTTGGGTGTCAGAATATAACAAATGTCCTCTTTTTGGGTATCAGACATATGGCAACCCTAACCAAGAGTCCATTTAAAATGATGCTTCATCGATGAATAGCGAATCATTTGTATAATTGATTGATTGAGAAATTGTAGGTTAAACTTAGGCATTAAAAGTAATTAAGGTAATAAAAATTACGTGCAGTTGCATCTACATATTCAACATGAGATAAAACAAAACTTCTTTTGAAATACTGTAAGTGTTTAAGTATATACTACTGTAATGTGTTTTAATACATAGTATGTACAACGTACTGGGTTTTTAACTACAATACTGGGTTTTATTTTTGCTAAAATGCAATGAAGTTTTTCCGTTCATTTTTATTTTCAGGATTACAGGAGGGTCCGGACTATCGAGACCCAGTCGAGCGAGGTTGTACTGTATTTAATTGTAGCACGCAACATCGACTGATTTAAGTCGGTTTATTTTGCCAGATCGCAGCACTAGTTACAAAGAGAACAATATTACCTTTTGTTTAGTTCTTTGTAGTACCATATGTTTAAAATTTCACCAGCTGTTTTTAGAAGCACCAACTGTTATTTTATGTGTTCAAGGTCCACAATCTATGACTTAACATACATACATACACTAGACATACAAATTCATAACACAATAATATGCTGTATTTATAATTGTAAGCAGAAATGCCTTCAGAGACCTTTTATCAAATGCTAAGAAAGTATACATTTTTAAAATATGAATCGGAAAATTTATAAAAAAGTGTTTTACCTTTAAAATCAACAGTTTTTGATGCTAATTTAGTTGTCTTTTTGGCAACTTAAACTTTTTTCTGCTTAATATTGATGATTCCCCCCCCCCCCCCTTTGCTGTACACATTATTGTAATTACAATTAATAAACTAAATAGACTACAATAACATAAACAGAAGTGTCAGTATCCCCAATTTCTTAAAGAAACGTTTACAAGACAAAGTTTTTTTAAAAGGTGTATTGGTTTTATTGTATTTTAAAAATTGTATCAACCCCTGTTGCAGAACCCCACAATAAGATACCATGTTGCATTATTTAAGAAACGCTCCTGTGATAATTTAGTTTTTAGATCGACTGTACTCGTTAAGAATTAACATTTGGAAGCAGCCGGTTTTAAATTTGCTACATAATATGTTTAAATATGATTTCCAGTTCAAATTCATGCCTATATGAAACCCCAAAAATTTAGTGTCTATAAAATTACGTTAAAAATCTAAATTTAGGTCTGTTGTCTTTAAGTATTGGAAATTATTATTCTTAGCTGATCATCATAACATACAAAACACATAAACGGAGAGTTAATGTAGACATAGTTCCCCCTGATACTAGTATTGAATCTGGACTGACATCTTCTCCCCTACTATCCACCAAGGGCAAGGTTATCACTTCAGTTACTGTATAAAAGACTATCTTACTACTTTAATGACAGCTTATTTAAAATATTCTATAAAATAAAATTATATACCCCCATTACACATATTTATATTCTAAATTTAATATATTTAAAAAGTTTTTGATAGTACAACCCCTAAATATAAGGGTTATTTTACTAGAAAAATGAATACAATTTAAAATATACATTGCCTAATATAAAATGTATAACTTTTAACATATCAGATAAATATAGACTAGTACAAGCTATCTATTTTGTATTCATTATTTATTTAAAATTTGGTACATATGTTTAGAAGTGTGTATGAAAATTTATAATAAATTATAATGTCCTTTGCATTACTTATTTATGACATACAGAGAATTCTCGATTTTAAATTTTTTAGAAGGAAAATCAAAATCGTGTATAATGTGGAAAATGATTATTAAAATCGATATTTCCCTTATTTAAGATATCACAGTGAATGTCCGCGAAAGATATCGATGCCCAAATAAAATGTATGCTAATTTATTGAATAACCTTTGTTTAAATATTATGTAAAATACAATTAATTGCGAACGACCCAGAAAGAAATGAATTCCCCAACACAATTAGTGCTAATTTTTTTTAAATATTGGCGTTAAAATGTAATTTAAAATACAATGTCAAATAACCGCGAAAAATCGACGATCGAAAACAATGTGCTCTAATTTCTATGAAATATCGACGTTAAAACATAATTTAAAACAGTGGCGAAAGAAATAGATTCTGTGTTCAAAATTTAAATTTTATCATACAAACCACACATAAAATATTTGTTTACAAAGACTCTTTTTAATTATTAACCAGTAAAATAAATACAAATAACAACTACAGATTCCTCACGCCGGCAATGCACCTTGAGAGGGGAAGTAAGGCCTGGTCCCCACGCTGCGTTTGTTATGTCCAACGTCACCAGTACAACCTCAATAAAAAAATAGACCTCTGTTCTTCACTGTACACCCTAGTTTGTCACTGTAATGTAACGGTAAATAAAAGTGATAAACACATTTTTCTTAGTGAACAGGACGTGTAAAAATGAGTTGTTTTATTTATAAATATATACAAGCGTCACAAAAAAACCTTATCGTGCTATAATACAGCATCGGATTCTATGCATTATAATAAATTAAAATATTCAGAAACATTTTACAAATTCGATTTAGTTTATTTTAGTTTTTCGTTAGTTTTTTTTTACAACAGTTAAAATAGCAACAACAGTAACAGAACCCATCTTTAGAAGGCCTAATGTATTTTCATCAGCTATGTTATTCATGATAATAAATATCAATGTCCGAATTTGAAAAAAAAACGTTACTGAACATTTTAAAATTTATTTTAATGTATTGAATTCGATACTTCATAGATCATTAAGGTTTTTATATGGGTGGTATATTATTATGTCAATTTTGTGTAGGCCTAAATCGTTATAAAGTTTTAATGGTAAAACATTTACTAAATGAGTAGTGAACAAAAAAATTTAATATTTGATATTTAAAAATATTGAAGGTCCAAGTTGGCAAGTTTACTTCAACCTTTCAAAAATCTAAGCATGAAGTCCAATTTACAAAAACATGGTTGGATTTAGGAAAAACCGCAAGAACTAAGAATAATAAAAATACTTAGCCTATATAATCTGATTACCAAATCAGAACAGCCAGGATCGCAAGAAATCAATGTCAAACAAGCACAAAATGTATTCATTACAGGAATTACCTTCCTCCTGACTAAACAAAAGGTTGTACAGAAAATTGTTTTAAATAAAAAAGTTAATTCCACTAATTATCAACAACTTTCTCGCAAAAAGTTAAGTTTTCTTTTTGCCTAAAAATACAAAAAAAATTTCTCGCTTTGAACATTTTTGTTGTCATCACTTTTATTTTATAAAAAACTTAGTAAAATTTTGCATCACAGTTATAACATTTTATAATTTTGTATGAAACAAAACCTTACTTATTTATAGATATTTGTCATAATTTTCTCTAAAATGTGAAATACTTTTTTATAAAAAGGTTGTAAGCAAGTACGTAAAGTTATAAGAATGTGAGCGCTGTCTATTTCCTCAGTTAAGGGTCTGCTCCTGTAAACGAGAAATCAACAGGAAACGCTAGCGCCTCTCACTATATCCCTATCTAAACAGTGCAATTTCTTGCGCTGACATTGCCTCATTTCAAACCATTTTATAAGTTTATCTTTTGTAGTTGAGTGTTGAAAAAAAAACTGAATATTCTTTATAAAATTTCGGATCCGGCTTGCAAATTATTTTTCATTATTATTTTTTTTATTGTGTTAGGAAAAAAATTCAAACTTTGTACTCACAAACTTTGTACTTTTACATAACAAATTTTAAAAAAATGTAAATTGCAAGACGGATGCGTATTGTGACTGTGCTTAAAATGAGACCTTGCAAACAATTTTATGATAAAAAGTAAACGAAATAAATGGTTTGAAATTTAACATTGCTCTTATGGGATAAAAATCCAAGATGGCCACCACTACAGCAGACCCTTAAATGTTATTTGTGGACCTATTTTTTTGTGGAATTGGTTGTATCGCCAAGGCAGGTTTAAGAAGAAGTAGACTGTAGAAGGGATGACTCGCCCATTAGGCCAAGTTCACTCCTAGTTTGCTCAAACTGTACATCAAAGTACATCGAACATACAAAAATAAAATTAAAATTGTATACAAACTTAAATACAATAATTACTACGTATTAATTTTGGACAGTAAAAATATTGTTAAAATGTATGTTATGTAAAATATGTAGCTATACATTTTAGCTTAAGTTTTGTGTATAATACAGTGAAGTTACTATGATGTAGATTAATGTATTTATGTATTCCTTTTAGGTCCTGAGGAAGAACTTGCCGGGGCTGCTGATGCTGGTAAATATTTTTACTACTTTATTTATATATTTTATTATTATCATTATTACTATAATTTCAGACTTGCTCATTATGATTTCTCTGGAACAACAGTGTGTACAGATCTGAAATTTGGTAGGTAGGTCCCACTTGGGTGATCCCTATGAAAAGATTTTTGCTTTAACACAACTGAGCAATTGTCTTAAGTTTCTTTCATGGGCGTAGGTTGTAACTCGGTAAGAATAATATTGATAAGAGGCTATTAACCCTTTAGCAGACAAGGTAACGATCTGCCGTTACCTAGAATACTCGCTGAAACCGACAGAGTAACCAACTGTCGATACTCTTCAAAACTACACGTAGTTCCACTTTTATCTAAAATATTGCGTACCATGTTATAGTGTTTTTTTCTTAATGAGTAAAGGAACATTTCTACATTGATATTTTAAAGTTGCAATTGAATTACGAGCTCACAGAATATTGCATTCAGTTATGGAGGTTATGTTTTATGGTGCCTCATTATATGTTAGTATGCGTTTGCCTCGTGTTTATTTTAGACGGTTAAATGATTTTCTTAGTTTCTTATTACTAGGGATGGGTCGATTCTCGATACCGATTCTCGATACCAAGAGATACTCAGTTGTCAGAACTGCCCTTTCTCGTATAGACTCCGTGAATGTAATCTCCGGTATTTGCAATCGCATTCTCTGTATTTTAACTCAATTCAGCATTTAACAATAAATATCAGTAGGGAAAATGTAAAACATTATTAATTTTATGTAAGTAGACATTTTCCCCAGTAAAATGTTTTAGGCAATTGTTTCCTTTCTTAAGTAAAAACTTCTTGTTTTAGTTTTATTCATGTGTAGGCTGTTATTTGTACACAAGAAGTCTAGAGTAGGCTCAAGGTCAAACACTTATTCGTTTGTTATCGTGTCTATAGAATTAGGGTGTCTACTGTGAAGAAAAATAACACATTTTATAGATCGGTAACAAAAGTATTTAAACTTTAAAGTAATAATTTTATTTGTTCGAAATCGGGTAAAACTTGTTGGGACTTACGTTATCCGTGGTTTATGATTTTTATGGGAGTCCCGACAGAATTCCTTTGTTTTACTTTTTATTTAGAGATGGGTCGGTTCCATTTATTTTCGGTTCCTGGTTCTAGAGTCAAATCGGTTCTATTTATTATTCAAGGAATTTAACAAGAATTTAATAGTAAAGTATAAAATTTAATTTGAATACTGCAATGATTAAGTATGTTATGTACAGATAATTAAATACAAGTACTCAGCCAAAAGTCCAATTACAGTTAAATTACAGACAAAAGTCCATCACTTTCAACGTCTATTATAAAATATTGCCACACTTTCGATGCCATTGCTGAAAAGACTAGCCTACTCCGGTTAAGTTTCCACATATCCTCAACTAACTAAACTTAATCAAATTAATATGTTAATTCAGTATAGTGTCGATTATCCGAAAGCGGAAATGTACTGTAAATAAATAAGTATATTACAGTACTGCACGTCGTGCACGTAATTCCGAATTTAAAGGTTTTTACTCGCATAATCAGCCGAGTTGTAGACTTCAGGGAGTTTGTGCGTTCAACGGAACAGCGGCCGCTATTGAGTCAGCCGAGGACTTGGCCGCCCGTCATAAGTGAGTAGGCCTACACAATTTAATTACCCGAACAAATCGACGCTCTACTATTAACTAATGCGGTAACTAAAACAAAAATATTTAAATTTAATTAAAAAAATTAATAAAACACTGCACTAAAACTGAATACTGTATTTACACACAGCGTTATTAACTTGATATTACAGTACTTTGTTCTAACAAGTTGTTGAGACTTCGGCAGGACTAAACTGACGCCGTTGAATCAAATTTTCGATGATTGAAGTTCCGATTATTTCTGAACTTATCCGAATTCAACGTTCAGAAACAAAACATGATATTCCGAGTAACGCAATCCTAGTCAGTCGTAAAAAAATATTATTCCGAATAATTAAAAACTTGTTTTATTTTAAATTGCAACGCATTCTGCTATTTCGTTACTAAAACTCTCACGTGATTTTCATTGAACTAGGTTAATTGTATTTTCTTACAATGGGCATTCCATTATTTTTGGGAGTAGGTTTTTTCGCGGACATACGCTGTTGTATATTAAATTGCGTTTAAATGCCGCGTTTTATAAAATTAGCGTTAATAATATTCGGACGCCGTATTCTTTTGCAGACATTCGTCATTTTATTTTTAATAACATTTCACCAATGGTAGTTCATAAAATTAGTACTAATTATATTCGGGCATCGATTTTTTGCGGGCATTTACTGTGGTACTTAAATTATTTTTAACGCCGGAGTTTTTTAAAATTAGCGCTAATAATATTCGGACGTCGTATTTTTTGCGGACATTCGTCATTTTATGTATTTTTTTTTAGGTATCGGTATCGAGAATCGAAAAATCTGGTATCAACACATCCCTACTTATTACATTTATAACTTTCACTTTTAGCTTACAGAACTCAGTTCTACATTACATTACAGGCCGGGCCGTATGTCAACATTTCGGATATTAATGCATAACTATATGAAGAAAGTGAATTCTTTTACTAAATTAAACAGCAGATTACATTCTTTTTGATAATATCAATAACACATGAATTTATTTGTGATAACATATTTACATACCAGTCAAAAGTTAGTTTTAGTGTGTTAGTCTTATCACAAAATACAAACCTAAGAAAACACTAATAAAATAAATATAAAATATTCAAAACACGATTTCTGAACGTATTCAATCAACTAACTAACATAAAACATGCTATAAGTGATCAAATGTAAACAAATACGTAGTAGACACAATGCCAACAATATCACAAACTTGTGTGGTAAAACAGCTGTTGCACTGGTGAACTTATTTCGTCACTAAAAGCAACAGAAGTATTGTATTTCTTATTTTTTTTTTATTATTATTTTAATCAGCTCATATCTACTTTATGCTAAAATATCGATCGCTTCGAGATAGTTTCAAGTTTAGCTTCTAGATGGAAGCATCTGATGGAATGTTCCTAAGCGTACGCTATACGTCAAAACGTGTCAAGGGAACAAAAATCCCGGCGTATCACGTACGGCAAAACACGTTGAAGGGTTAATCTGACGGTGAAATTGGTGGTGAATGTCTTAATGAAAGTGACAGTGACAATGTGAATCTATTGACGATACCTGTGATTTAGGCACATGACTAAATGATGATAGGTTAATATAGCTTTATAAAACATGTGGTATTGTATTTTTTTAATATAATACAACTTTTAATTATAGACATAATTCAGTGATTTTTTAATTGTTGGGAATCGATTAGACTCTAATAACATACAATGAAAATAAGTGCGAAATTAAAAATTTATTCTGGTATATTACTTAAAAGATACATTTTTCAGTTTTTTGTTATACATTTTTTTTCAAATAACTTTTTTAACATTTATTTAACCATAATATTTA